>CAXHJY010001476.1:27500-30000 GCA_964016885.1 Eledone cirrhosa | reverse complement strand
TAGCCTTATCTACACTGCTGTTCCACCACCAGGTCACTCTCTGTCTGGTTGGAGCTCTGCTCCAGCCACAGGTTTCATCAGTAGCCTTCAGCAAGTTGTCACGTAAGAACTTCCAGTTATTATCTATGTCATACGTCTCTAAATCGTCTTCTTTTTCGTCATATACATCTTGAAGGGCTTTCCTAAATTTGAATTTTAGTGAAAGGTCTTTTAGCTTCCAGACCTTTCTTCTCCACACCTTCCTATATGTCTCATTCCATCTCTTGCTTACTGAGATATCACTAACAACTAACCTATGCTGTGGGGTAAATTCTTCCCCAGGGTATGCTTTGGTATTAGACACTATCTGCCTGTCCCGCTGCCTAACTAGCAGGAAGTCAATCTGGCTTATGTGCTCACCAGATTTGTAGGTTATTAGGTGATTGGCAGGTTTCTGGAAGTTTGTGTTGCAAATAGTCAATGTACTTGCATCACAAAATTCAAGAAGTCTCACTCCTTCTTCATTTCTTGAACCGTAACCGTGCCCACCATGTACCCCAGTGTAACCATCCTGGAGCTGTCCAACATGACCATTGAAGTTTCCTGCTAGCATAACGATGTCTCCGTCCTCTGTCATTGTGGTTGTTTGCAAAAGTTGCTCATAAAAGCAGTCTTTCTCATCTTTGCCTAGGCCTGCTTGGGGAGCATAGACCGAGATGATTGTCAGTAGTCTCCTACCTACAACTAATCTAAGCTTAATTATTCGATTACTAACTCGAACTACCTCTATTGTCTTATTGATCCATTTCTCAGCCAGGAAAATGCCTACTCCCCCTAACCCATCATCCTTACCTACCCAGAATAGCTTATAGCTAAGACGCTTGCCTACGACTAGTCTCGCAGAGGCACCCCTCCATCTCACCTCTTGCACGCAGCACACATCCACCTGCCTTCTCTCCAGCATCTCCGCTATTTCAGCAGACCTACCTCTGAGAGTGCCAACATTAAGTGTTGCAACTCTGAGATGCGACGTCTTCATATTTTTCTATGCTGTTTTGTTACTGTGCTGATAAGCTTTTTGGCATTGATACACTGGTTGGATGCCCTTCCTAACACCAGCGCCACTTTACAGCATGGACTGGGTGCTTTTATTTGTGCCACCAGCACTAGAGAGGATGTCTTACTAGACTCAAGGGCCCTCTCTACCCCTCCATTTTACAGCATGGTCATTATAAAAAAAAAAAAAAAAAAAATTATTGACACGACTCACACACTAATACTCATGCATACAAACCACAACCACACATACCAACACTCATTCATGCATACAATCACGCACACCACTCACAAACATATATATATATACATATATTACCGACAGTACCGATACAAAATCAAAGTCAAAATCGTCAAAATCACTATCATGTCAACTGTTGACCTTTCCCAGTCCAGTTCGGCTTGTATATAATAACAATAACAATAATAATTGTTTGTTTACGCTGGTAATGGCGGTGGTGGATGGTGTCAGTGTGGTGGTGGTGGATGGTGTCAGTGTGGTGGTGGTGGATGGTATCAGCGTAGTGGTGGTGGATGGTCAGTGATGGTGGTGGCAGTTGTTGGTGCTGTAGTTGTTATTGTAGTTGTTACTGTTGTTGTTGTCCTTCATTTCACTGCTGCTGTTGCTGCAGACAATGGTGTTGATGCTGTTATTGCTGTCGCATATATACAAATACATACACACACATTCAACACAGACGATGGTGTTGTTGCTGTTGTTGTTGTTGGTGTTGCTGCTGTTGTTGTTGTAGTTGTTGCTGTGTTGAAATCTGGTCGCATCCACTGAGATATACATATACACACACATACACATATGTATATACACATACATACATCAAAAGAGAGTCAGCAGTATGTCAACAGGGGACAGGACAGCGACCTTAGAGTAATGTGGTGATGGTGGGGAGCGAGTGTAGGCGTTATTGTTAGTGTGGTGACGGGGGTGTCAGTGAGATGTTACAAGTTCATAGATCACTTCTCTCTTTTCCTCTCTCTTCAAAATTTTGAATTTATGGCCTTTTGCAATGGCGAACAAGTATATATAATATATATATATGAAGCAAAGAAAAGAAAATTTTCACTGATATGAAAGATTTCCTGGTAGAAGTTCAGGTGTATTCAGTAATTGGTATCCAGTTTCGGGGTATCCAATTAGAAAATCCAACGAATCTTTAAGAGGGGTCCACGCAACCATTGATATATATATCTATATATGTAAAATGCAAGCAGAAATGACAACGAAAGATTTCCTGGTAGAAGTTCAGGTGTATTCAGTGTTGGTATCCAGTGTTAGGGTATCCAATTAGAAAATTATCTATATATACATATATACATATATATATATATATATATACATATATATATACATATACATATATATATATACATATATATATATATATATATATACATATATATATATATATACATATACATATATATATATATACATATATACATATAT
>CAXHJY010001475.1:15000-61609 GCA_964016885.1 Eledone cirrhosa | reverse complement strand
AATAAATTTTCCCTGCTGTATTAGCGATAAATTTTCGAGGGTTTCTCTTAGTAGCTTTTTTCATGACGTTATTATTGTTAATTTTACTGATGTAGTATTAACTTGGATATTTACCATGCGACCCTCAGTTCCTACCTCACAATAAATTTTCCCTGCTGTATTAGCGATAAATTTTCGAGGGTTTCTCTTAGTAGCTTTTTTCATGACGTTATTATTGTTAATTTTACTGATGTAGTATTAACTTGGATATTTACCATGCGACCCTCAGTTCCTACTCACAATAAATTTTCCCTGCTGTATTAGCGATAAATTTTCGAGGGTTTCTCTTAGTAGCTTTTTTCATGACGTTATTATTGTTAATTTTACTGATGTAGTATTAACTTGGATATTTACCATGCGACCCTCAGTTCCTACCTCACAATAAATTTTCCCTGCTGTATTAGCGATAAATTTTCGAGGGTTTCTCTTAGTAGCTTTTTTCATGACGTTATTATTGTTAATTTTACTGATGTAGTATTAACTTGGATATTTACCATGCGACCCTCAGTTCCTACCTCACAATAAATTTTCCCTGCTGTATTAGCGATAAATTTTCGAGGGTTTCTCTTAGTAGCTTTTTTCATGACGTTATTATTGTTAATTTTACTGATGTAGTATTAACTTGGATATTTACCATGCGACCCTCAGTTCCTACCTCACAATAAATTTTCCCTGCTGTATTAGCGATAAATTTTCGAGGGTTTCTCTTAGTAGCTTTTTTCATGACGTTATTATTGTTAATTTTACTGATGTAGTATTAACTTGGATATTTACCATGCGACCCTCAGTTCCTACCTCACAATAAATTTTCCCTGCTGTATTAGCGATAAATTTTCGAGGGTTTCTCTTAGTAGCTTTTTTCATGACGTTATTATTGTTAATTTTACTGATGTAGTATTAACTTGGATATTTACCATGCGACCCTCAGTTCCTACCTCACAATAAATTTTCCCTGCTGTATTAGCGATAAATTTTCGAGGGTTTCTCTTAGTAGCTTTTTTCATGACGTTATTATTGTTAATTTTACTGATGTAGTATTAACTTGGATATTTACCATGCGACCCTCAGTTCCTACCTCACAATAAATTTTCCCTGCTGTATTAGCGATAAATTTTCGAGGGTTTCTCTTAGTAGCTTTTTTCATGACGTTATTATTGTTAATTTTACTGATGTAGTATTAACTTGGATATTTACCATGCGACCCTCAGTTCCTACCTCACAATAAATTTTCCCTGCTGTATTAGCGATAAATTTTCGAGGGTTTCTCTTAGTAGCTTTTTTCATGACGTTATTATTGTTAATTTTACTGATGTAGTATTAACTTGGATATTTACCATGCGACCCTCAGTTCCTACCTCACAATAAATTTTCCCTGCTGTATTAGCGATAAATTTTCGAGGGTTTCTCTTAGTAGCTTTTTTCATGACGTTATTATTGTTAATTTTACTGATGTAGTATTAACTTGGATATTTACCATGCGACCCTCAGTTCCTACCTCACAATAAATTTTCCCTGCTGTATTAGCGATAAATTTTCGAGGGTTTCTCTTAGTAGCTTTTTTCATGACGTTATTATTGTTAATTTTACTGATGTAGTATTAACTTGGATATTTACCATGCGACCCTCAGTTCCTACCTCACAATAAATTTTCCCTGCTGTATTAGCGATAAATTTTCGAGGGTTTCTCTTAGTAGCTTTTTTCATGACGTTATTATTGTTAATTTTACTGATGTAGTATTAACTTGGATATTTACCATGCGACCCTCAGTTCCTACCTCACAATAAATTTTCCCTGCTGTATTAGCGATAAATTTTCGAGGGTTTCTCTTAGTAGCTTTTTTCATGACGTTATTATTGTTAATTTTACTGATGTAGTATTAACTTGGATATTTACCATGCGACCCTCAGTTCCTACCTCACAATAAATTTTCCCTGCTGTATTAGCGATAAATTTTCGAGGGTTTCTCTTAGTAGCTTTTTTCATGACGTTATTATTGTTAATTTTACTGATGTAGTATTAACTTGGATATTTACCATGCGACCCTCAGTTCCTACCTCACAATAAATTTTCCCTGCTGTATTAGCGATAAATTTTCGAGGGTTTCTCTTAGTAGCTTTTTTCATGACGTTATTATTGTTAATTTTACTGATGTAGTATTAACTTGGATATTTACCATGCGACCCTCAGTTCCTACCTCACAATAAATTTTCCCTGCTGTATTAGCGATAAATTTTCGAGGGTTTCTCTTAGTAGCTTTTTTCATGACGTTATTATTGTTAATTTTACTGATGTAGTATTAACTTGGATATTTACCATGCGACCCTCAGTTCCTACCTCACAATAAATTTTCCCTGCTGTATTAGCGATAAATTTTCGAGGGTTTCTCTTAGTAGCTTTTTTCATGACGTTATTATTGTTAATTTTACTGATGTAGTATTAACTTGGATATTTACCATGCGACCCTCAGTTCCTACCTCACAATAAATTTTCCCTGCTGTATTAGCGATAAATTTTCGAGGGTTTCTCTTAGTAGCTTTTTTCATGACGTTATTATTGTTAATTTTACTGATGTAGTATTAACTTGGATATTTACCATGCGACCCTCAGTTCCTACCTCACAATAAATTTTCCCTGCTGTATTAGCGATAAATTTTCGAGGGTTTCTCTTAGTAGCTTTTTTCATGACGTTATTATTGTTAATTTTACTGATGTAGTATTAACTTGGATATTTACCATGCGACCCTCAGTTCCTACCTCACAATAAATTTTCCCTGCTGTATTAGCGATAAATTTTCGAGGGTTTCTCTTAGTAGCTTTTTTCATGACGTTATTATTGTTAATTTTACTGATGTAGTATTAACTTGGATATTTACCATGCGACCCTCAGTTCCTACCTCACAATAAATTTTCCCTGCTGTATTAGCGATAAATTTTCGAGGGTTTCTCTTAGTAGCTTTTTTCATGACGTTATTATTGTTAATTTTACTGATGTAGTATTAACTTGGATATTTACCATGCGACCCTCAGTTCCTACCTCACAATAAATTTTCCCTGCTGTATTAGCGATAAATTTTCGAGGGTTTCTCTTAGTAGCTTTTTTCATGACGTTATTATTGTTAATTTTACTGATGTAGTATTAACTTGGATATTTACCATGCGACCCTCAGTTCCTACCTCACAATAAATTTTCCCTGCTGTATTAGCGATAAATTTTCGAGGGTTTCTCTTAGTAGCTTTTTTCATGACGTTATTATTGTTAATTTTACTGATGTAGTATTAACTTGGATATTTACCATGCGACCCTCAGTTCCTACCTCACAATAAATTTTCCCTGCTGTATTAGCGATAAATTTTCGAGGGTTTCTCTTAGTAGCTTTTTTCATGACGTTATTATTGTTAATTTTACTGATGTAGTATTAACTTGGATATTTACCATGCGACCCTCAGTTCCTACCTCACAATAAATTTTCCCTGCTGTATTAGCGATAAATTTTCGAGGGTTTCTCTTAGTAGCTTTTTTCATGACGTTATTATTGTTAATTTTACTGATGTAGTATTAACTTGGATATTTACCATGCGACCCTCAGTTCCTACCTCACAATAAATTTTCCCTGCTGTATTAGCGATAAATTTTCGAGGGTTTCTCTTAGTAGCTTTTTTCATGACGTTATTATTGTTAATTTTACTGATGTAGTATTAACTTGGATATTTACCATGCGACCCTCAGTTCCTACCTCACAATAAATTTTCCCTGCTGTATTAGCGATAAATTTTCGAGGGTTTCTCTAGTAGCTTTTTTCATGACGTTATTATTGTTAATTTTACTGATGTAGTATTAACTTGGATATTTACCATGCGACCCTCAGTTCCTACCTCACAATAAATTTTCCCTGCTGTATTAGCGATAAATTTTCGAGGGTTTCTCTTAGTAGCTTTTTTCATGACGTTATTATTGTTAATTTTACTGATGTAGTATTAACTTGGATATTTACCATGCGACCCTCAGTTCCTACCTCACAATAAATTTTCCCTGCTGTATTAGCGATAAATTTTCGAGGGTTTCTCTTAGTAGCTTTTTTCATGACGTAGGGTAGGTAAGTTATTGGTTAATTTTACTGATGTAGTATTAACTTGGATATTTACCATGCGACCCTCAGTTCCTACCTCACAATAAATTTTCCCTGCTGTATTAGCGATAAATTTTCGAGGGTTTCTCTTAGTAGCTTTTTTCATGACGTTATTATTGTTAATTTTACTGATGTAGTATTAACTTGGATATTTACCATGCGACCCTCAGTTCCTACCTCACAATAAATTTTCCCTGCTGTATTAGCGATAAATTTTCGAGGGTTTCTCTTAGTAGCTTTTTTCATGACGTTATTATTGTTAATTTTACTGATGTAGTATTAACTTGGATATTTACCATGCGACCCTCAGTTCCTACCTCACAATAAATTTTCCCTGCTGTATTAGCGATAAATTTTCGAGGGTTTCTCTTAGTAGCTTTTTTCATGACGTTATTATTGTTAATTTTACTGATGTAGTATTAACTTGGATATTTACCATGCGACCCTCAGTTCCTACCTCACAATAAATTTTCCCTGCTGTATTAGCGATAAATTTTCGAGGGTTTCTCTTAGTAGCTTTTTTCATGACGTTATTATTGTTAATTTTACTGATGTAGTATTAACTTGGATATTTACCATGCGACCCTCAGTTCCTACCTCACAATAAATTTTCCCTGCTGTATTAGCGATAAATTTTCGAGGGTTTCTCTTAGTAGCTTTTTTCATGACGTTATTATTGTTAATTTTACTGATGTAGTATTAACTTGGATATTTACCATGCGACCCTCAGTTCCTACCTCACAATAAATTTTCCCTGCTGTATTAGCGATAAATTTTCGAGGGTTTCTCTTAGTAGCTTTTTTCATGACGTTATTATTGTTAATTTTACTGATGTAGTATTAACTTGGATATTTACCATGCGACCCTCAGTTCCTACCTCACAATAAATTTTCCCTGCTGTATTAGCGATAAATTTTCGAGGGTTTCTCTTAGTAGCTTTTTTCATGACGTTATTATTGTTAATTTTACTGATGTAGTATTAACTTGGATATTTACCATGCGACCCTCAGTTCCTACCTCACAATAAATTTTCCCTGCTGTATTAGCGATAAATTTTCGAGGGTTTCTCTTAGTAGCTTTTTTCATGACGTTATTATTGTTAATTTTACTGATGTAGTATTAACTTGGATATTTACCATGCGACCCTCAGTTCCTACCTCACAATAAATTTTCCCTGCTGTATTAGCGATAAATTTTCGAGGGTTTCTCTTAGTAGCTTTTTTCATGACGTTATTATTGTTAATTTTACTGATGTAGTATTAACTTGGATATTTACCATGCGACCCTCAGTTCCTACCTCACAATAAATTTTCCCTGCTGTATTAGCGATAAATTTTCGAGGGTTTCTCTTAGTAGCTTTTTTCATGACGTTATTATTGTTAATTTTACTGATGTAGTATTAACTTGGATATTTACCATGCGACCCTCAGTTCCTACCTCACAATAAATTTTCCCTGCTGTATTAGCGATAAATTTTCGAGGGTTTCTCTTAGTAGCTTTTTTCATGACGTTATTATTGTTAATTTTACTGATGTAGTATTAACTTGGATATTTACCATGCGACCCTCAGTTCCTACCTCACAATAAATTTTCCCTGCTGTATTAGCGATAAATTTTCGAGGGTTTCTCTTAGTAGCTTTTTTCATGACGTTATTATTGTTAATTTTACTGATGTAGTATTAACTTGGATATTTACCATGCGACCCTCAGTTCCTACCTCACAATAAATTTTCCCTGCTGTATTAGCGATAAATTTTCGAGGGTTTCTCTTAGTAGCTTTTTTCATGACGTTATTATTGTTAATTTTACTGATGTAGTATTAACTTGGATATTTACCATGCGACCCTCAGTTCCTACCTCACAATAAATTTTCCCTGCTGTATTAGCGATAAATTTTCGAGGGTTTCTCTTAGTAGCTTTTTTCATGACGTTATTATTGTTAATTTTACTGATGTAGTATTAACTTGGATATTTACCATGCGACCCTCAGTTCCTACCTCACAATAAATTTTCCCTGCTGTATTAGCGATAAATTTTCGAGGGTTTCTCTTAGTAGCTTTTTTCATGACGTTATTATTGTTAATTTTACTGATGTAGTATTAACTTGGATATTTACCATGCGACCCTCAGTTCCTACCTCACAATAAATTTTCCCTGCTGTATTAGCGATAAATTTTCGAGGGTTTCTCTTAGTAGCTTTTTTCATGACGTTATTATTGTTAATTTTACTGATGTAGTATTAACTTGGATATTTACCATGCGACCCTCAGTTCCTACCTCACAATAAATTTTCCCTGCTGTATTAGCGATAAATTTTCGAGGGTTTCTCTTAGTAGCTTTTTTCATGACGTTATTATTGTTAATTTTACTGATGTAGTATTAACTTGGATATTTACCATGCGACCCTCAGTTCCTACCTCACAATAAATTTTCCCTGCTGTATTAGCGATAAATTTTCGAGGGTTTCTCTTAGTAGCTTTTTTCATGACGTTATTATTGTTAATTTTACTGATGTAGTATTAACTTGGATATTTACCATGCGACCCTCAGTTCCTACCTCACAATAAATTTTCCCTGCTGTATTAGCGATAAATTTTCGAGGGTTTCTCTTAGTAGCTTTTTTCATGACGTTATTATTGTTAATTTTACTGATGTAGTATTAACTTGGATATTTACCATGCGACCCTCAGTTCCTACCTCACAATAAATTTTCCCTGCTGTATTAGCGATAAATTTTCGAGGGTTTCTCTTAGTAGCTTTTTTCATGACGTTATTATTGTTAATTTTACTGATGTAGTATTAACTTGGATATTTACCATGCGACCCTCAGTTCCTACCTCACAATAAATTTTCCCTGCTGTATTAGCGATAAATTTTCGAGGGTTTCTCTTAGTAGCTTTTTTCATGACGTTATTATTGTTAATTTTACTGATGTAGTATTAACTTGGATATTTACCATGCGACCCTCAGTTCCTACCTCACAATAAATTTTCCCTGCTGTATTAGCGATAAATTTTCGAGGGTTTCTCTTAGTAGCTTTTTTCATGACGTTATTATTGTTAATTTTACTGATGTAGTATTAACTTGGATATTTACCATGCGACCCTCAGTTCCTACCTCACAATAAATTTTCCCTGCTGTATTAGCGATAAATTTTCGAGGGTTTCTCTTAGTAGCTTTTTTCATGACGTTATTATTGTTAATTTTACTGATGTAGTATTAACTTGGATATTTACCATGCGACCCTCAGTTCCTACCTCACAATAAATTTTCCCTGCTGTATTAGCGATAAATTTTCGAGGGTTTCTCTTAGTAGCTTTTTTCATGACGTTATTATTGTTAATTTTACTGATGTAGTATTAACTTGGATATTTACCATGCGACCCTCAGTTCCTACCTCACAATAAATTTTCCCTGCTGTATTAGCGATAAATTTTCGAGGGTTTCTCTTAGTAGCTTTTTTCATGACGTTATTATTGTTAATTTTACTGATGTAGTATTAACTTGGATATTTACCATGCGACCCTCAGTTCCTACCTCACAATAAATTTTCCCTGCTGTATTAGCGATAAATTTTCGAGGGTTTCTCTTAGTAGCTTTTTTCATGACGTTATTATTGTTAATTTTACTGATGTAGTATTAACTTGGATATTTACCATGCGACCCTCAGTTCCTACCTCACAATAAATTTTCCCTGCTGTATTAGCGATAAATTTTCGAGGGTTTCTCTTAGTAGCTTTTTTCATGACGTTATTATTGTTAATTTTACTGATGTAGTATTAACTTGGATATTTACCATGCGACCCTCAGTTCCTACCTCACAATAAATTTTCCCTGCTGTATTAGCGATAAATTTTCGAGGGTTTCTCTTAGTAGCTTTTTTCATGACGTTATTATTGTTAATTTTACTGATGTAGTATTAACTTGGATATTTACCATGCGACCCTCAGTTCCTACCTCACAATAAATTTTCCCTGCTGTATTAGCGATAAATTTTCGAGGGTTTCTCTTAGTAGCTTTTTTCATGACGTTATTATTGTTAATTTTACTGATGTAGTATTAACTTGGATATTTACCATGCGACCCTCAGTTCCTACCTCACAATAAATTTTCCCTGCTGTATTAGCGATAAATTTTCGAGGGTTTCTCTTAGTAGCTTTTTTCATGACGTTATTATTGTTAATTTTACTGATGTAGTATTAACTTGGATATTTACCATGCGACCCTCAGTTCCTACCTCACAATAAATTTTCCCTGCTGTATTAGCGATAAATTTTCGAGGGTTTCTCTTAGTAGCTTTTTTCATGACGTTATTATTGTTAATTTTACTGATGTAGTATTAACTTGGATATTTACCATGCGACCCTCAGTTCCTACCTCACAATAAATTTTCCCTGCTGTATTAGCGATAAATTTTCGAGGGTTTCTCTTAGTAGCTTTTTTCATGACGTTATTATTGTTAATTTTACTGATGTAGTATTAACTTGGATATTTACCATGCGACCCTCAGTTCCTACCTCACAATAAATTTTCCCTGCTGTATTAGCGATAAATTTTCGAGGGTTTCTCTTAGTAGCTTTTTTCATGACGTTATTATTGTTAATTTTACTGATGTAGTATTAACTTGGATATTTACCATGCGACCCTCAGTTCCTACCTCACAATAAATTTTCCCTGCTGTATTAGCGATAAATTTTCGAGGGTTTCTCTTAGTAGCTTTTTTCATGACGTTATTATTGTTAATTTTACTGATGTAGTATTAACTTGGATATTTACCATGCGACCCTCAGTTCCTACCTCACAATAAATTTTCCCTGCTGTATTAGCGATAAATTTTCGAGGGTTTCTCTTAGTAGCTTTTTTCATGACGTTATTATTGTTAATTTTACTGATGTAGTATTAACTTGGATATTTACCATGCGACCCTCAGTTCCTACCTCACAATAAATTTTCCCTGCTGTATTAGCGATAAATTTTCGAGGGTTTCTCTTAGTAGCTTTTTTCATGACGTTATTATTGTTAATTTTACTGATGTAGTATTAACTTGGATATTTACCATGCGACCCTCAGTTCCTACCTCACAATAAATTTTCCCTGCTGTATTAGCGATAAATTTTCGAGGGTTTCTCTTAGTAGCTTTTTTCATGACGTTATTATTGTTAATTTTACTGATGTAGTATTAACTTGGATATTTACCATGCGACCCTCAGTTCCTACCTCACAATAAATTTTCCCTGCTGTATTAGCGATAAATTTTCGAGGGTTTCTCTTAGTAGCTTTTTTCATGACGTTATTATTGTTAATTTTACTGATGTAGTATTAACTTGGATATTTACCATGCGACCCTCAGTTCCTACCTCACAATAAATTTTCCCTGCTGTATTAGCGATAAATTTTCGAGGGTTTCTCTTAGTAGCTTTTTTCATGACGTTATTATTGTTAATTTTACTGATGTAGTATTAACTTGGATATTTACCATGCGACCCTCAGTTCCTACCTCACAATAAATTTTCCCTGCTGTATTAGCGATAAATTTTCGAGGGTTTCTCTTAGTAGCTTTTTTCATGACGTTATTATTGTTAATTTTACTGATGTAGTATTAACTTGGATATTTACCATGCGACCCTCAGTTCCTACCTCACAATAAATTTTCCCTGCTGTATTAGCGATAAATTTTCGAGGGTTTCTCTTAGTAGCTTTTTTCATGACGTTATTATTGTTAATTTTACTGATGTAGTATTAACTTGGATATTTACCATGCGACCCTCAGTTCCTACCTCACAATAAATTTTCCCTGCTGTATTAGCGATAAATTTTCGAGGGTTTCTCTTAGTAGCTTTTTTCATGACGTTATTATTGTTAATTTTACTGATGTAGTATTAACTTGGATATTTACCATGCGACCCTCAGTTCCTACCTCACAATAAATTTTCCCTGCTGTATTAGCGATAAATTTTCGAGGGTTTCTCTTAGTAGCTTTTTTCATGACGTTATTATTGTTAATTTTACTGATGTAGTATTAACTTGGATATTTACCATGCGACCCTCAGTTCCTACCTCACAATAAATTTTCCCTGCTGTATTAGCGATAAATTTTCGAGGGTTTCTCTTAGTAGCTTTTTTCATGACGTTATTATTGTTAATTTTACTGATGTAGTATTAACTTGGATATTTACCATGCGACCCTCAGTTCCTACCTCACAATAAATTTTCCCTGCTGTATTAGCGATAAATTTTCGAGGGTTTCTCTTAGTAGCTTTTTTCATGACGTTATTATTGTTAATTTTACTGATGTAGTATTAACTTGGATATTTACCATGCGACCCTCAGTTCCTACCTCACAATAAATTTTCCCTGCTGTATTAGCGATAAATTTTCGAGGGTTTCTCTTAGTAGCTTTTTTCATGACGTTATTATTGTTAATTTTACTGATGTAGTATTAACTTGGATATTTACCATGCGACCCTCAGTTCCTACCTCACAATAAATTTTCCCTGCTGTATTAGCGATAAATTTTCGAGGGTTTCTCTTAGTAGCTTTTTTCATGACGTTATTATTGTTAATTTTACTGATGTAGTATTAACTTGGATATTTACCATGCGACCCTCAGTTCCTACCTCACAATAAATTTTCCCTGCTGTATTAGCGATAAATTTTCGAGGGTTTCTCTTAGTAGCTTTTTTCATGACGTTATTATTGTTAATTTTACTGATGTAGTATTAACTTGGATATTTACCATGCGACCCTCAGTTCCTACCTCACAATAAATTTTCCCTGCTGTATTAGCGATAAATTTTCGAGGGTTTCTCTTAGTAGCTTTTTTCATGACGTTATTATTGTTAATTTTACTGATGTAGTATTAACTTGGATATTTACCATGCGACCCTCAGTTCCTACCTCACAATAAATTTTCCCTGCTGTATTAGCGATAAATTTTCGAGGGTTTCTCTTAGTAGCTTTTTTCATGACGTTATTATTGTTAATTTTACTGATGTAGTATTAACTTGGATATTTACCATGCGACCCTCAGTTCCTACCTCACAATAAATTTTCCCTGCTGTATTAGCGATAAATTTTCGAGGGTTTCTCTTAGTAGCTTTTTTCATGACGTTATTATTGTTAATTTTACTGATGTAGTATTAACTTGGATATTTACCATGCGACCCTCAGTTCCTACCTCACAATAAATTTTCCCTGCTGTATTAGCGATAAATTTTCGAGGGTTTCTCTTAGTAGCTTTTTTCATGACGTTATTATTGTTAATTTTACTGATGTAGTATTAACTTGGATATTTACCATGCGACCCTCAGTTCCTACCTCACAATAAATTTTCCCTGCTGTATTAGCGATAAATTTTCGAGGGTTTCTCTTAGTAGCTTTTTTCATGACGTTATTATTGTTAATTTTACTGATGTAGTATTAACTTGGATATTTACCATGCGACCCTCAGTTCCTACCTCACAATAAATTTTCCCTGCTGTATTAGCGATAAATTTTCGAGGGTTTCTCTTAGTAGCTTTTTTCATGACGTTATTATTGTTAATTTTACTGATGTAGTATTAACTTGGATATTTACCATGCGACCCTCAGTTCCTACCTCACAATAAATTTTCCCTGCTGTATTAGCGATAAATTTTCGAGGGTTTCTCTTAGTAGCTTTTTTCATGACGTTATTATTGTTAATTTTACTGATGTAGTATTAACTTGGATATTTACCATGCGACCCTCAGTTCCTACCTCACAATAAATTTTCCCTGCTGTATTAGCGATAAATTTTCGAGGGTTTCTCTTAGTAGCTTTTTTCATGACGTTATTATTGTTAATTTTACTGATGTAGTATTAACTTGGATATTTACCATGCGACCCTCAGTTCCTACCTCACAATAAATTTTCCCTGCTGTATTAGCGATAAATTTTCGAGGGTTTCTCTTAGTAGCTTTTTTCATGACGTTATTATTGTTAATTTTACTGATGTAGTATTAACTTGGATATTTACCATGCGACCCTCAGTTCCTACCTCACAATAAATTTTCCCTGCTGTATTAGCGATAAATTTTCGAGGGTTTCTCTTAGTAGCTTTTTTCATGACGTTATTATTGTTAATTTTACTGATGTAGTATTAACTTGGATATTTACCATGCGACCCTCAGTTCCTACCTCACAATAAATTTTCCCTGCTGTATTAGCGATAAATTTTCGAGGGTTTCTCTTAGTAGCTTTTTTCATGACGTTATTATTGTTAATTTTACTGATGTAGTATTAACTTGGATATTTACCATGCGACCCTCAGTTCCTACCTCACAATAAATTTTCCCTGCTGTATTAGCGATAAATTTTCGAGGGTTTCTCTTAGTAGCTTTTTTCATGACGTTATTATTGTTAATTTTACTGATGTAGTATTAACTTGGATATTTACCATGCGACCCTCAGTTCCTACCTCACAATAAATTTTCCCTGCTGTATTAGCGATAAATTTTCGAGGGTTTCTCTTAGTAGCTTTTTTCATGACGTTATTATTGTTAATTTTACTGATGTAGTATTAACTTGGATATTTACCATGCGACCCTCAGTTCCTACCTCACAATAAATTTTCCCTGCTGTATTAGCGATAAATTTTCGAGGGTTTCTCTTAGTAGCTTTTTTCATGACGTTATTATTGTTAATTTTACTGATGTAGTATTAACTTGGATATTTACCATGCGACCCTCAGTTCCTACCTCACAATAAATTTTCCCTGCTGTATTAGCGATAAATTTTCGAGGGTTTCTCTTAGTAGCTTTTTTCATGACGTTATTATTGTTAATTTTACTGATGTAGTATTAACTTGGATATTTACCATGCGACCCTCAGTTCCTACCTCACAATTTCCCTCCCGCCCACCCCCACACACCACCATAGTCTATTCGACCAATCAAACCTAGCATGCCATTTCCACTGCTGCTGCTGCTACTACCTGCCTAACTAACTCTCTCCTCCTCTGGCGCATCCCAACACACCCTGCCATTACCCCACCACCACTGTCCTTCTAGCCCTCAATTTTCCCACCGTTAGGGATGGATGAGCTGGGAATACACGAGCAACTCTGAATCAATAGATGAAATATGAATCTGCGAGCTACCAAGCACCCACGTGAAGCACCAACCCAGAGACCCTCCCCTACGAGTGTCGACAAATGCCCAAAACTCCGAGTTGGTACCATCAATGTAGGCTCAATGAAAGGAAGAGCAGGAGAAATCGTAGAAATGCTAGAGCGAAAGGAAGTTGATGTATGCTGTGTGCAAGAGACTAGATGGAGAGGAGGGTCTGCTAGAGTCCTTGTAGGAAAAAGCCAGTGCTACAAATTTTTCTGGGTGGGAAATGACGATGGGATGGGTGGTGTAGGTATACTATTAGCTGACAAGTGGGTAGATAAAGTAATCTCAGTGTACAGGGTAAATGCAAGAATCATTAAACTCAGACTAGTCCTGAATAAGACAATTACCACAATAATATCAGCTTACGCACCCCAATCGGGGCTGCCAGACGAACTTAAGGATAGGTTTTACGAGTCCCTAATACACACTACTGCTCTAACAGACGACAAGGACTTCCTAATCATTGCAGGAGATTTTAACGGACACGTAGGTAAACACTGCGACGGCTTCAATAGAGTACATGGAGGCCATGGAGTTGGCACAAGGAATGAGGAAGGATTCAGACTTCTAGAATTCTGCGACGCCAATGACATGTCGATATGTAACACAAACTTTAAAAAACCCGACAACCACCTGATCACCTATAGATCAGGGGAGCACTCTAGTCAGTTAGATTTTATCCTCATCAGAGGACGTGACAGATGGACGGTCGTAAACACAAAAGCCTTCCCTAGTGAGGAATGTACATCCCAACATAGCTTAGTTGTCAGCGACCTCACGGTCAGAACTAGACGAGCCCTGAAACAGAGGCCAACCTGGAGAAGAAAGATCTGGAAGCTGAAAGTCCCCTCAACCAGTAACAGATTTAAAGATATTTTACTCAACGCCTACGACAGTAAAGAAGAACAGATAGAGACATTTAACGTAGAAGAGAACTGGGAGTTCCTAAAAAATAACTTACTAGAGGCGACGGATGAGGTTTGTGGCTGGAGTAAGACCTCAAGCAGGAGGAGAGTGACTTGGTGGTGGAACAATAAGGTAGATGAAGCAGTCAAGGCCAAGAGACAGGCATGGAAAGAATGGAAGAACGGGGGGAGCAGGGTACATTACATAGAGACCAAGAGGGAAGCTAGGCGACAAGTATACTTAGCTAGGAGGGAAGCAGAGGATAGAAAATTCAAGCATGTTTTACAACGTGAGGACCAGAAACAGGAGGTATTCAAGATTGCGAGGCAGTGTGTCAGAGATAGTTGTGATGTCATTGGAGAGAAGTGTATCCGGAATGATAAAGGTGAGCTTGCCCTCACAAGTGCTGAGAAGAAAGATGCATGGAAGAGTCATTATGATAGATTACTAAATGAGGAGAATGCATGGGAAGAAGAGACCCTACCCCACGTAGACCCTATAGAGGGACCAGCAGTACAAGTCAGCGGCAGCGTAGTAAGTAAGGCAATCAGAGATATGAAGATAGGGAAGGCAACCGGTCCATCGGGTATAGCTGCCGAGATGCTGAAGGCATCTGGGTCTGTAGGTCACACTATAACCACACGTATCGTTAACCAGGTAATACTAGAGGGGGCCATACCAAAAGATTGGTGCAGTAGCATCATTGTCAACTGCTACAAAGGTAAAGGCGATGCACTAGATAGAGGAAACTATAGAGGTATAAAGTTGATGGACCAGGTCATGAAAGTAACAGAAAGAGTTATAGCACAGCTGATTAGGGACCGGGTGAATATAGACGAGATGCAATTTGGGTTTGTTCCAGGGAAAGGCACCACTGATGCGCTCTTCCTTGTGAGGCAATTACAGGAAAAGTACCTAGCTAAAAGTAAGCCACTCTACTTGGCATTTGTCGACCTTGAGAAAGCCTTTGACAGAGTTCCACGTGCAGTAATCTGGTGGGCTCTTAGAAAACTAGGAGTAGATGAATGGCTTGTGAAAGCGGTACAAGCCATGTATAGGGGAGCAGTCAGCAAAGTTAGGATTGGCAATGAGTATAGCGAGGAATTTAGCGTACAGGTTGGGGTCCACCAGGGCTCTGTTCTTAGCCCTCTCCTGTTCATCATAGTCCTGCAGGCAATAACGGAGGAGTTTAAGACCGGATGCCCATGGGAACTCCTGTATGCTGATGACCTCGCACTCATAGCTGAATCTATGGTAGAACTAGAGAATAAATTCCAAACCTGGAAGCAGGGACTAGAGAGAAAGGGCCTCAAAGTCAACATGACAAAGACTAAGGTCCTTATAAGTAGACGAGAAAACAGAACCCAGATCCCCTCAGGGAAATGGCCTTGCTCAGTATGTAGGAAAGGTGTAGGTAGGAACTCCATTCTTTGCCCCAAATGCAAACAATGGGTACACAAGAGATGTAGCGGGATCTCAGGAAGCTTAATTAAGAATGTAGGATTCACATGCAGCAGCTGTGCTGAAACAGCAAGCAAACAGCCACAGGAAACAAGTACCACCAATCTCTGGGAGGGCCCTGTAGAAACAGTAGACAGCTTCTGCTACCTAGGTGACCGAATTAGCAACGGAGGTGGGTGCTCAGAAAGTACAATAACTAGGGTAAGAACGGGATGGAAGAAGTTTAGGGAACTACTACCACTGCTAGCTGCAAAAGGCTTCTCCCTCAGAATGAAAGGCAGACTGTATGATGCGTGTATCCGAACAGCGATGTTGCATGGTAGTGAGACCTGGGCGCTGAAGGTGGAAGACCTACGTAGATTAGAGAGAAACGAAGCCTGCATGCTCCGATGGATGTGTAACAGTAATATACGTGAACGACAAAGCATAAATGAATTGAGAGAGAGACTGAGCATAAGAGGAATCAAATGCTGCGTGCAGGAGAGGCGGTTACGCTGGTATGGACATGTGATGCGTATGAAGGATGACAGCTGCATAAAAAGGTGCAGAGCACTAGAAGTTGATGGAAACCGCGGAGTGGGGAGACCCAAGATGACTTGGGATGAGGTGATAAAAGCCGACCTTACCCAACTACACCTCTCAAAGTCAATGACACACGACCGTGACTTCTGGCGTCACGCAGTAATACAGGGTACCCGACCTCCCATGGGTACATGCTGAAGCATATAAACAATATGCCCCCCCCCCCACCGCAAGGTGGTCGTGGAGGTGCCACGGCAAAAAAGCACCCAGCCCACACTGTAAAGTGGACGTGTAGGCGCCACGAAAAAGCACCCAGCACTCACTGTAAATGAGGTTGGTGTTAGGAAGGGCATCCAGCTGTAGAAATCAAGCCAGATCAGTTCCTGTATGAGCAAGGCATGGTCAGCCGACCAGACACTGCCCACAACAGGACAACCCGTCTAACCCATGCTAGCGTGGAAGAACGGACGTAAAACGGTGATGATGATGATGATGATGAATTCTACCCTTACTGACTGTTTCTTTATACATAGCTTGTATAGCTCTCACAAGCCATTCATCTACACCTAGTTTTCTAAGAGCCCACCAGATAATGGAGTGGGGGGACTCTGTCAAAGGCTTTCTCCCGCTCTACAAAATCTAAGTAGAGTGGTTTACTTTTAGCTAGGTACTTCTCCTGTAGTTGTCGTACAAGGAAAAGAGCGTCTGTGGTACTTTTACCTGACACAAACACATGTGGCATATTATTATGATTGATTATATTGATAATGTCATAAATCAGATGGACCTATGTGACATCTCTCAACATGTCCTTGAATGCCCTATTTTCCTCTCTTTCTGTATTTCTACCCCTTTCCCTATATTTTCTCTCTTTTTCTATCCTCCTCTTTTCTTTCCTCTTTTTCTCTTCCTCTTTTTTTGTCTTTCTTTCTCCTTCCCTCTTTCCTAAAATATTTGGATTATTTTGGCTTTTCTTTCTGGGGTCTGTGTATTAATAACACTTAGCAAGTTGAGACCTAGACTGATATGTTGAGACAAGTGTTTGCGCACGTGTGTGTGAATATACATGCAGGTGCATGCACAATGCAAAGGTATGTGTACATGAAAGTGTATGCATGCATACCTTTATGTGAAATATAAAAGTAACACAAAATTTCATAATTACAGAATCTGTATAAATTCTATAGGTATTTTTATCATCATCACCATCCTATTTATGTCTATTTCTCCATGCTAGCATGGGTTAGACTGTCTTTTCTAGCACAGCATTCCTTCATTCATTATCTATCCGATAAATGCACACAGTACATTCTGTGAAGTGGTTGCTGACAGGAAGGGCATCTAGCTATAGAAAACCTGCTAAACAAAAGATCAGGAGGACTCTTCAGCTGTGTCAAGAACATGACAACTTCCCTACTGTTGGTGCCATGCTAAAATGTACTTAGTAGAGTAAGGGTTCATATGTCGAACTCCTGGGCCCACGTGGAGGGCTATGGCTTAACTTGAATACAGACTTGTTTGTAGTAACCCTTCCAACCTTTATAAGCAGGTAAAACAGATGCTAAATGATGTTGATGGTAATGATTCCCTCTTTTATGTCAGCCCTTTATTTGCTTCTTACAACATACAGGGATACAGTGTACCTATTCTATTCTATTCTGAGGTACACACAGAAAGATGGAATATATTCCTTGAATATACATTTTCTTTTTCTCTTAATCTCTCTCTCGCTCTCTCTCCCAACTATACACATACACATGTGTAGACTCTTAGTCATACATGTTGACATAAAGTCATTTGCACTCATATATTGATTCAAATACATATTTGAATAACCACACACATATATCCATATAAACACATGTAAACAAATACAATTAATTATATTACATTCATTGAAATAAAGCTTATGTTACCATAATTGGAGACTGAAAAATGTATTCTCATTAAGTGAGTTGTCCTATAAATATTAATATACTATGGGGGGTTTAAGTGTGTTACTGTTCCAAAATGTGAAGGTTTGAATATGACTAAAGTAATACTTCAGTAATTACTAAGTACTTCCTACCACGAAAGGAAAATATTCTGAGCCATATAGGATTGAATGTAATCTCAAGTTATTTTAGCAGGAAGTGAATAAAGGTAAAAAGAACCTTTCTAAACATTTAAGATTATTTTAGTCATAAAATTTCTGAGCTGTACTCGTTTGGCAAGTGACTTGATTTGAGACCGTGTGAATGAGCTGAGAGAAAAAAATACTGGGTATAAAAGGAATCAAATGCAGTGTGCAAGAGTGAAGAATATGCTGGTATGGACATGTTATGCATATGGATGATGATCTTGATCTTTGGGTAATGAAGTACCAGGAAATCCCAGTGGAAAGTAGCAGCATTAGAGGAAGACCAAGGGACTTTGTGTTAGAGAGGTCTTGTTTAACTCACGCAGGCCTGGAAAAGCAGACATAAAATGGAGATGATGATAATGATGATGTTGAAACTGTTGAAAAAAAACCCCAACTTTTATTCATTTTTCATTTATTTTGTGGTGTAAAACTTTTTGTTGCATTCTTAACAGCTGGTAGATTTCCACAGCAATTATATGAACAAGCATTTTAACCTTTTTTAATACAAAACTGCTTGACACTACTCTGGATTTATGATACAAACCTGCTCATTTAAAAATAGTTATCCTTATATTAAAACCTTTCATTATAATTTTATTTTAGAAATGTTTGTTAAGTAATGTTCTAAATATCAGCTTACTAATGGAAAACATCATCATCATCATCGTTTAATGTCCATCTTCCACGCTAGCATGGGTTACACGGTTTTGTTCCATTTGATGCGGGATTGGTCGGGAGACTGTGTCTCGCTCATACGGAAGTGTCTCTGGCAGGTTTTCTATGGCTGGATACCCTTCTTAACACCAACCACTTTTACAGTGTGAACTGGGAGCCTTTTTACCATGCCTCCTACATGACCACTTTACAGTTATTTTATTAAATTCCTCTAAATTTTTGGTTATTTTAAAAATTAATTGAAATACAGTAAGAATACAGTAATGAAAGGGTTAAAGCTGTTATAAAACTGAAACAAAGTGACTAAAATCCCTGATGTCAGGACAATAGATTTAAGATGTCTGTTCCCTCTAAGCTGTGTATGTATACATGTGCACACATGTTTTGTAATCAGCATATTAACATTAATGAAATTAAAGTGTGTACAATGAGTTAGTTGCCTAAAATAATGATGTAATCAATAATTCTACTTACTTGTACCTGAAACTGTTTCTTCATGAAACTTTAACAAAGCTATGTTTTTGGATTAACAGACAGTTACAGCCGGACAAAGGAATTCCATACAATCATTATAGTATACATTATACATTTAGCACACACACACTTTTGTCACAGGGTAAAAATTGTACAATGTAAGACTTTTGCACACTGACTATTAAAATTTGGACGGAACATTACCTGTAGGTAGATGACAGCTGTGTATCAAACTTGTATTTCTTGGCCAGAACAACATGTGGCTTAATCAACTGTGGAAGAAAGTGTTCTGAAAACACAGTTGCCAGAGTAAAGAATCTGGTTAAAACATTTCAGGGAGCTATTAAAGTCTGCTGGCATGAGGATTCTTTCTTCAGCTGAAGGGCAAATTATCATGCATGTGTATGAAGTTCAATGTTACATGGTAGCGAAACATGGATATGGAATGTGAAGGATGGAAAGAAGTGCGGTGAGCATGCTTTGTTCAATGTGAAATATTAGTGTTAGAACAATGGAACACAGATAAGCCAAGAGAAAAACTGGGTATAAGATGAATGAACTTATAGTTTGCAAAGTTTACAAGAGAGAAAAGTATTTTGATACAAACATGTGATACATGTGGAAGATGGCAGTTGGTTATAAACATGTCAAACAGTCTAACTGGAAGGAACATGTGAAAGAAGACATGGGAAGAAGTGTGGAAAGTTGATCTCTGGAGGTTGAACCTCTGGAAGGAGATAACAAGGAACTACAATGACTAGCATGAGGCTGTGCTGGCAAAGACTCATCCAATCCATGCAAGTATGGAAAAACAGACATAAAATGATTATGATGATGAAATCTACAAATATTTTGAATGACAGAAGCTCAAAAGTAAACCGAAACTAACAGATAAGCACAAAAAAAATTGATTCTGATTTGTATGAAATAATCTGCAGAAAGACTGGCAATTTGTCTTTCCTTTGATGAAAAATAGTTCCGTTTCAGTGTACCAGATAGAAAAGGGTGTTAATGATATAGTTGGTAAAGTGATAAGTTTGGAAGTTCAAACATCACAATATAGGTAGTTTTGGAGAAAAGTAAAGATGGAAACCATATTTTCCTTATCATAAATCAACTTATGGGAAAGACATTGCTGGAAGAACTCTGAACCACAAAACTCTTCTGTCAATTGTTAAGATGTAGAAAATGAAGTGGTTTAGTCATGTACTATGACTCTATCTCTAACAAATATGCTCACGTATGGACAACTCCATGAAAAGGGCTATTGGAAGGCTACTGAGAGGTTGATTGAGCAGCATCAAAGAAAGAACAGGACAGGGAAGAAGATTCTGGGAAACACGAGGCTGGTTGCTGACCAAGAAAGATGGAGGGATGTGATTACATCTCTTGTTGTGCATCTATGGCTTCCCTAGTCTATAGATTTTGAATAATTGAAAACTCAACTGAATACATTCCTGAGTTTTCAGAAAGTAAATTAATCTAAGTAAACAAACAATGTTGTTAGAAAACAAAGGTTATTAATTCCAATAGAAAATCTTTGATTAATCTTATGTTAGAAGATAAGTAATTGTTTCTACTTTAGGCACAAGGTTAGCAATTACCCAGTGCATTACTGGTACTTTATTTTATCGACCCTGTAAGGATGAAAGGCAAAGTCAACCTCGGCGGGATTTGAACTCAGATCATAAAGGGACGTAACTATGCTGGAAAGCATGCGTCCGACCCTCTACCGATACTGCCAATCCACCGCCCTTGTTAGAAGAAAAGTAATACAATTTAGTAAGTAATGTAAAATACAATAGAAAAGATATAGGGATCCATTGTTGTGTAATGGCTTTAGAGCTCTTCTCAATAGTATGCATAACATAAAAATCATAAGCTATAACAATAGTGTCTGCTTTATTATTAAATCTAGAATTTCAGTTTAAAAAACAGCCGCTTTCTAAAAAATATGATTGTGAAACCATAAATATATATTTTATCTCATAAGAAGAGTAAATAATAACAAAAAAAAGAACAACAACAAAAAACAAAATCCGTTGTGAATTTCAGTTAATCTTTATTTCTTTATATATAAACTGAATTTCAAATAAAAGATTTCTTATTCCTATTTTTTTTATTAATTTCTTCAATTCTTTTACCTTTCTAAAATTATTTTTTTCATTTCTTTATCATTTTCTTTATCTTTTCATTTTCTTCAACTGTATTTTAAAATTTTTTCTTCAGAATTTTTCTTCTTTTTTTTTTTTCTTCATAGATTGTGTCACCATTTTTTAATAGTATTACCTTAAACTCAGTGCAGGAGAGTTTAAATCCAGTGATGCCTACTACTAGAGATGAGGCAAAGATCTACTTGGCTGAGCATGGAATTCCACAGCTCTTTGAATGCTTGCTCAGCAGCTTGGTATTAGAAAGACCTCCAGATCCAGTCAAATTTATTGAACAGAAGATTGCAGAAGTGAAACTTACTGGCATCAGCAATATCAACTGGGAGACTTTTGTGTACCAACTGCACCCTTATCATGGACGTTATGCAACAAAATCTTCCAAAGATAGAAGCTCATTTAATCTAAATAGCAATACTGAAATATCTTCCGGTGTTTACAAAACCAATATGTTTGAATTGACAGAAGCAAATACAAATTGAAGAAGTTGGGCAAGGAAATAACATTTAACTCTTTTGATACCAAACCACCTACAATATTAATGTGTGTATTTTTATCTAAGAACCTTCCATCATAATTTTATTATAAGAGGCTTTATTCAGCTATGCTCCAAACACCAGCTTAATAATGAGAAAGTCAATTATATTACTAAATCTCATCAAATTCATGGTTATTTTTTAAAATGATAGACAGTGTCTTTCAGTAAAAATATGGTAATGGAAGAGATTATTAACCAATGTTATCTCCACTCACTCCCATTGATTAAGCATGAAGTCTTTAAGTTAGAAACAAGGGGTATATGAATGGGGATTTATGTTGTTCTGACTGAGCCATAGTTCAGCTATGATAAGACATTAGTACTTACTGTATTTTACTTTCTATTGTTCTCAATTTCCCTATCATTTTCATTTCCTCTTCTCCCTCTTTCCTAAACATCAAACTTCTAAACTTTAAAGTTGATGGTCATTTTCATTTTTCATGAGATTAAATTCTGAAATTATCTCCTACATACATGCATATATCAAGTGTGTGTGTGCATATGTGTTATCATCATCATCATCGCCATTTAACGTCCACTTTCCATGCTAGCATGGGTTAGACGTTAGACAATAGATCATAGAGGGGATAAACCATACTAAAATCCCAACATGGAGTATGTGTTTGTAACCCATACAAGCGAGGAAGATGGACGTTAAACGATGATGATGATGATGATGAATTATGTATGTAAATCTCTTTTTCTTAATTTCAAGTTTATTTTAACTAGCTACCTTCCTGATGGCAAAATTGTAAGGAAAAAGAAATTTCCACCATCCCTTGTACAATCAATTCATCTTCTGAATCTTAAGAATGTTTTATAGATTTTGAAGGTTCCGGGTATTATGGCCATTCTACAGCTTATGGATTAATGAGCTGCATTCTTTCTCCAAGAATCCAAGTTCAGTCATACTTTGGTCCAGTGGAGTTGGTATATATCCTGTAGCACTAATAATAATAGGTATGAAACTGAACATGTATTTTGGGTATTGGATCTGCAAACTCCTCATCAGTGATCAATAGATATCCTCCTCCTGTATCTTCCTTACTATGTTAACGTTTTAACATAACGTTCTGTAACAGAACATATTTTCAATCAGTGATTCCAAACAACAATATCAGGCCAGTCATGTTTTAATTTGGTGGCAGCTTTTATTTTTATGTTCAATCATGATTCCTTTGAGTCAGCTGCCTCACTATGCTCATCCCCATTTATTCTTACTTTCATCTTCTATAGGGCATTTCAGATTGTTCTGCCTATCACATCATATCTCATGGGAAGGTAATAATGGGAAGACATTCTTTCAGTTTGCAAAAATGTGGCTAACATTTTTAGTCTTTGTCAGCTGATGATTTTCCTTTTTTGTGTAGTAGCTACTTGGTGGGGATTTCGTGTTCCTGGATTGCATAGAGATATCTTTGAAGGTGAGAAGCTATGAACTTGTTAGAACTCTATGTTGGGCTTTTAGTGTAGTTTATCTCCTCTATGATCTATGTTTTTCATTTCAAGTACCCAAGTACAACCTTCTAGAGCATTGTTTAGAGATTTCCAGTATCATTGTAGGTGCCCGTATGTAGAATTGAGGTGTGACATATCTACTGGTGCAACTTGTAGACAAGTGTATCATTGTGATCATCATTATCATTTAGCATACATTTTCCACACTTGCATGAGTTAGGCAGGTTGTCATGTTATGAGACAAGTCAGGTCCAGAGACCATGTCTTGTTCATATATATTTTGGCCTGGTTTCTACAGCTGGATGCCCTTCCTAACACCAATCACGTCACAGTGTGGACTGGGTGCTTTTTATCATGTCACCAGCATGACCACCTTGCAGTGTAGACTGGGTGCTTTTTCTCATGTCACCATCATGGTATATATAATATGCATGTATGTACATAGTTTAATATAGCAATATATTTTAAATAATGAAAAGTTTTTTCTCTACAAATCTTTCATTATGTTGTCTTTTATGTAAAGCACATACACACCCACACACACTCTTTCTCTCTATCTCCCCCTCTGTCATGTTTGAATTCCTATGTTAGTTTATATTAACAATTTGTCATGAATTTATGTTTTTATACATTTTATAATGGAATGTTTGTAAAACAATAGATATATATGTCTTTCTCTATGTGTGTCAGTCTATGTATGCTTGTGAATAAGCATTGATGCATAAATAAACAAATACATATACAATTACACAAACATATCTATCTGAACATTTATACGCAGGAATTTGTTCATATAAATGCATGTGGGTGTGTATTTTAATACTTTTGATATCAAATTGTCTGAAATCACCCTTGGTGTTACAAAACTGTGAAATTTAAAGTGCCTATATTTATATATCTAAAATCCTTCCATTTTGTGTAAGACCCTTGGTTATGTTATATTCCAAACAACAACTTTATAATGTAAAAGTTAGCTATATTACTTAATCCCTTGGAATTCTTGTTTATTTTCTAAAAGATTTGAAAATCATAGGCAATGTCTTTCATTAGAAATTTAGTAATAAAAGGGTTTGAAAACATTTTAAAGCAACATTTCACTAGAATATATGACAAAAACTCTTAATGAAAATGAATTAAGGTATTGAATTTTCAATTAGTTTTATTTATTCTTTTAGTTGTTTTTGCTGCTTCACATGTTTATGACTTTGCTTGGCTGAGTGGTTAAGGTGTTGGACTCATGATCATAAGGTTATGGGTTCAATTCCTAGACTGAGCAGTGCATTGTGTTCTGAAGCAAGATGTTTCGTTTCACTTTGCCGAAGGAAAAAACGAGTACCAGCAGCAGCTGGGGTTAACCCTTGCATTGGACTAGCATTCAGTCCAAGGGGTGAAGTCTTTTCGTGATATGACTAACCCACCTATCTCTAAAACATGCAATAAACCCCCTATGAGATGGAATCTCATAGGGGGCCAGCTAAACCTACATATGTGAGATCTGTAACAACATATTTTTATATCTAAAAATAGAAATATGAAAACTATAAAGATCGGCTTTATTTAGTCACATGATTTATTGCATAAACAATACAATTTTCCTTGTCACATAGAAGCCAAACAAAAGATTGGTTGTCATGGATATATCACATTTTCCTCCTATCTTCCTATTAATGTCAAAATAAAATAACAATAACAATGTTACATCTGAGGAAATTCATGATGAGTTTGAATGGAAAATAAAATTACAGTTTTCAATTATATTTTTAATCACATTCCACCCTCTCTCTCTCTCTCTCCTCTCTCTCTCTCTCTCTCACTTCCCCCCTCTATCTTCAATAGATGGGGAGGGTTTTTTTTCCAGAGATATCTGGTTGTTGTACACAAAAGCACACATAGACACACACACACACGTTTATAAAGCACACTAATAAATGATAGTAGCAATGAAGATGTTGATAATGATTAGGAGGGCTGGAGAAGAATTAGAGCGGAGGAGGGATGAAGCTGGTCTTAATTTAGTGTAGTTTCGTTATTCTCAGTAAGAATTGTGAATGAATTTCTCTTAACTCTTAACATTCTGTAATGATTTAACAGAAAATATGTAAAAACAGGTTTGTTAATTCAAATGTTTATTATAGTCTTTTTATTTATGGACAGATAATTGTGAACATTTGCAATATTAGTGTGTAATGTTGTATTTGAACTCCACTGGTGATGACGATGAGTGTTCCAGTTGTTTGATCAATGGAATAGCTTGCTTGTGAAATTCTACAGACACATGTACCTTTAACATAATTCTCAGGGAGATTCAGTGTGAGACACTATGTGACAAGGCTGGCCCTTTGAATTACAGGTACAACTCAAAACCGTAAGGTCTAAGCCATGCACCTTCACAGTATTAATATAAAAACTTCAATATTTAATGTGATGCAATCATAGTGCTATTTTATATCTTTCAAGAATGTCTTGTTAATTCAGTTTTGTGCGGTAAAGGATGTTAAGAGTTAATGCTGAGAAAAGATTATGCACCAGTATCCACAAAAGATATGAAAAAATATGATTACAACTGAGAAATGCTGTTGAAACATTTATTTAACCCTTTTGATACCAAACGACCTGAAACCACCGCTGGTTCTATGATACAAAAGTGTTTATATTTCTCAAAAAAACCTTCCATCATAATTTTATAATTACTAGGTTAATAATGAGAAAGTTAGTTTTATTACTACATTTCTTCCAAATTTTTGATTATCTAAAAAATTAATTGAAAATCATAAAAGTGTCTTTTATTAGTAATAAGATAATGAAATGTGAATCCATACGACTATAGGAAAAGTTGACAGAAAAGATGATAATGTGTGTGTGTAGCAAGTATACACACAGAAATTACACCTTTCTACCATAAGATTGTGTTTTGAGTGCTTTCAGCTACATATGATAAATGCAATGAGCAACACAACTGCTGTATTTGTATAGGAACTACTTCAAACTTTTTTGACTTGTGTTGCCTAAGAGTAAATAGAACTCCAATGTACTACACATTTCATTTTATATCATAAATCATGTCCTTAGAATTATTAAATAAAATATATACTATTTCCTCTTCTAATTAGCATAATTGACCACAGCCACATAGCGATTCTTAGCCATTTTTTAATCTAATTTTGGCGCAATCAGGTTAGAAAACTAGATGTCTGATTTTGAGTTTGTCTCCTGATGAATCCTAACTCAAGACATTCCTATTATTTGGATGTCTAAAAATACGGATGAAACCATGGTAGAGATATAATTACGGTATGTACACATTTCTTCTAAGTTTAATTTTACACCTAATTGTGTATGGTTGATGATATATTTAGTCAGTTTCTACATGCTGTCGAAATGTTGGATAAATAATCTATTGGGGCCACCGCGAAGAGGCCACTTTTAGTTATTTGTCGGAGATTTCTTCATAAGAGCCTTTCTTCTTATAGCTTGGTCTAATTGATTTTTTATATGGTTAATTATGCTAATTAGAAGAGGAAATAGTATATATTTTATCTAATAATTCTAAGGACATGATTTATGATATATTGCTCTGATTATTTAATTTATTAATTCTTCATAGAGCTTAAAAGTGACCGGTTGCAACATATATATATCTATAACTTTATGTATATGTAAACCTTTATATTTTTATATATATATATGTGTGTGTGTGTATGTATATACATATATGTATGTGTGTGTGTGTGTATGTATATACATATATGTATGTGTGTATATATATGTATATACATATATGTATATATACATATATATATATATGTATATACATATATACATACATCCATGAAAATACAAGAAGGCTGGATTCCAATATCTTCCATTAATGTTGTACAATTATATAATTGTTTCTACTTTTGGCAGAAGGCCAGAAATTACCCAGTACATTACTGGTACTTTATTTTAGCGATCCTGTAAGGATGAAAGGCAAAGTTAACCTCGACGGTCAGCTTACATCATAAAACCATGACACAAGACAATCGGTGATGTCATCAGATTTGATGAACATGAAAGATTTAAAAGATGTAGTTCTGTAATCCCTACTGGGTTACAGAAAAATATAAACAAAGAATTGATACGGAAGCAACATGACTAGCAATGACATCACTACGATGGCCAGCCTCTGTATCTCTCTCTCTATATATATATATATCTGTAAATCTGACACTTCCGTACGAGCGAGACACGGTCTCCCGACCATTCCTGCATCAAATGGAACAAAACCGTCTAACCCATGCTAGCGTGGAAGATGGACGTTGATGATGATATATATATATTGAGAGTCAATCGACTTTCGTCAAATCAAAAGGAGGAAACAATGTTTCCATTGGTCTTTACAATTGCTAATATTATCTATCAGTCACAACTCCAGGTAGAAGGTGCAATGTGAAATAAAGTGTCTTGCCCAAGGACATAACACATCACCTGGTCCGGGAATCAAACTCACAACCTCACAATTGCGAATCCAATTCTCTAACCACTCAGCCACGCGCCTTCACATATATATCATCATCATCATCATTGTTTAATCTCCATTTTCCATGCTAGAATGGGTTAGACAGGTTCGGGATCAGGTGACTGTGCCTTGCCCATATAGAACTGTTTCTGGCTAGGTTTCTGCAGCCAGATGCCCTTCCTAATGCCAACCACATTTAGAGTGTGGGCTGGGTGCTTTTTGTTGTGACACCTACACAACCACTTTACAGTGTTGGCTGGGTGCTTTTTGTTGTGACACCTATACAACCACTTTACTGTGGGCTGGGTGATTTTTGTTGTGACACCTATACAACCACTTTACAGTGTGGGCTGGGTGATTTTTGTTGTGACACCTATACAACCACTTTACTGTGGGCTGGGTGATTTTTGTTGTGACACCTACACGACCACTTTACAGTGTGGGCTGGGTGATTTTTGTTGTGACACCTACACGACCACTTTACAGTGTGGGCTGGGTGATTTTTGTTGTGACACCTACACAACCACTTCACAGAGACCATATGTTGTAGAGAAGAGAAGGATGAAGTCTTGTAAATAGGCTGCAAGCCAGTTACTATAAGAATGAAGACTGACCCAAAATGGGAAGGGATCTGGGAGGTCTCAGTTGATCTGGATAGCAAATATCACTTTCCCCTTATTACCACCAAGAGATCCGACCTCGTGGTGCAGGGAAGGGAAGGTGGTGAAGATGGTGGCGCTTACTGTCTCTTGGGAGGTAAACATTGATGATGTATTGAACAGGAAGGCCAGAAAATACAGTGAGCTGGTTGAACTCTGTGAAACCTGTGGATAAGAGGCATTCTGTTTCTCTAGAAGTAGGAGACAGAGGATTTGTTAAAACCAGGGTTGACTCGTTCTTCAGGGTTTTTCGACTGGCGACAAAGGTAAAGAAATATATTTCTCTGGTATTATCGGAGGCAGCTGAGAAAGAGGAGATGAAAAGTGCACCTGACAGATTGAGGTAGATAGAGACGCTGGCTTAGAAGCATAACACCAAATCCATCTAATTTCAGGATGTTCTGACATGTTGTGGAGGACGGAATCACAGCATTAGACTCACCAAAGATTGTTGTGCAAGATGTTGTTGCCTATATTGGTGGTTGGTACCAAGTAGCTATGGTCTTGCAGTGGAACATTCCCTCGGTACAGATCGGTGTTTACCAGATCTTTATATATATATATATGTGTGTGTGTCTGTTTGTTTGCATGTAACTAGGCGTTTGAACCTTTATTTGTTAGATGAAGAAAATACACCGCAATAAGGTACAAAGGGAAACGACTCTGGTTAACTAAAATTGTTAAAACTATAGCAAAACAAGGGAAACTATTCTGACAATTGTGATCGCTGTTTTCAGATGGTAGAAAAGCGTGCATGCTCTCTTTCACACACACACAGAGGGAGAGAGAGTCTACTGATATTCATGGCTGGATCCTACTGAACATTAAATGGGAGCTTGATATTATTTATAACTAGAATGTGTGTTAAATTTATTTTAGTAAGCATTATATGTATGTAATTATCGTTATAAGATAAATAGGAATATATAGAGCTGCAAGTATCAAAGGCAACAGCTAAGTTTTATGAACTGAGAACAGTGATAACAGAAATAATGTTAAAATGAAGACAAGGAGAAAGTTACTTGAAGCATTTGTGAGATCTCGATTGACATATAGAGTATAAATTAGCAGTGGAAGTGGGTGTTCCGAAAGTACAGTAGCCAGAGTGAAAACAAGATGGAAAGGTTCAGGGAGCTACTACCACTGCTAACTACAAAGGGTTTTTCTTTCAAAATAAAAGGCAGATTGTACGAAGTTTGTGTATGAACAGCAATGCTCTATGGGATTGAGACTTGGGCACTGTGTGCAGAGGATCTATGAAGATTGGAAAGAAATGAAGTTAGCATGCTCTGATGGATGTATAATAGTAGTATAAATGAACAGTGAAGTGTCAATGAACTGAGAGAGAAACTGGGCATAAGAGGAGTCAGATGCAGTATGCATGAGAGGAGATTGTGGTGCTATGGACATGTGATGTGCATGGAGAATGACAGCTGTATAAAAAGGTGCAGGGTGCTCAAAGTTGATGGAAGCTATGGAAAAGGAATACCCAAGAAAGCTTGGGATGAGTTAATAAAAGTTGACCTTGCACCTCTTAAAGGCGATGATAACAGGACCGAGATCTCTGGTATTATGCAAAAATACAGAAGACCCACCTTCTCATGACCACAGGCTGAAGTGTATAAGTGATAGAAGCTGACCTCTTACAATTAAGCCTCTCAAAGGAGACAATACTGGATCAATATCTCTGGCATTATGCTGTACTGTAGATATACCTTCCCACATGTACAGGATGAATCAAACAAGCCTGCCTTTTTCACCCTTCCCATTCATAATATCCTGCCCTCATCAACTAAATATTTCACTCACCTCATCCATGTCCAACTTGTATACTCACTCCCCTTCCTATCTTCAACACCTCTGGGGTACCTCCTGTCCTGTTCAACCCATGCATACAAAGTATGAAAAGCTGGGCATGCTCCAAATATGCTCTCACTCACTCCCTTTATGTTGCTGCCTAGACAAAAAGCACTTGTCCACACTATATGGCGATCTGGTGCCACAACAAAAAAAGCACCCAGTACATCCTATAAAGGGGTTGTACTGGTAACATAACAAGAGGCAGCTCCAAATGCCCTCTATAAGATGGTTGTGATTGTGTCATGGCAGGAGGCTCCCAATCCCCCCTGTATAGATTTTGTGTTGTTGACATGAGAAAAAGGACCCAGTCCACTCTGTTGAGTGGTCGAGCAAGTAACACAAGAAAAACAACACTCAGGATACCCTGTAAGGTGGTTGTGCTAGGGACACAACAAAAAGAGCCCAGTCCACCCTGTTAGATGATTGTTTAGATGCCACATTAAAAAGCATTCAGTCCATGCTGCAACATGGTTAGTGTTAGGAAGGACATCCAGCCGTAGAAACCAAGCCAAAATACAGATCTGTATGAGCAAGACATGGTCTCCTAACCTGAATTGTCTCATCACACAACAACCCATCTAACCCATGCAAGCATGGAAAATGGACGTTAAATGATGATCATCATCATCTTCGTTTAACGTCCATCTTCCACGCTAGCATGGGTTAGATGATATATATATGTACTGAAACCACAATGAAATTGTTCTCAAATAGTTGCATATCAACACACACAGACCTTTAACTAAGCCTATCTTGGATACCAATTCCTTTGTTTGAGATCACATTGTCGCCGTCTGGCTTATTGCCTTTGTTTAAAAGGAAAGGCCAACTTTATTATGTTTCTCGGGACCTAGAAAATATATATACAAGAAATTTTGACCCCAGAATGTTCAGTCTGCTTCTTTTCTCAGTCACAGACAAACTGTTACTTCCAAACTGGCCAGGCAGTTCTAGATTATGTGGTTGGCTGTTCTGGCCAAGCATACCAACTTCAATCAAGGTTAGTAGAATTCACTACTTTTAGATTCAATATTCACATACAAAATCCAACCAACTAAACATACCATAAATATATGAGTGTCTTTTTCCGTTGTTCATTACTACGTATGATTTGGGAGTAAATCATGTTACCAAAAAAACAGAAAAATAAAAATTAGCAGTGTTTTGTTCATTTGTAAAATCTATATTAATGAGGTTTGGGAAAATCGTCTTCCCCATGTCAATATTACTTCACCACAACAAGTGATTATAACTACTCGTTTCATCAACCATGGTAAGACTTCACAGCAACAATTCTCTTGAGTTACTGACACACATTTCATTCACTTGCCATGGACTCAACCAACAAACCCCCTCATTCAACTCCAAAACTAAGGCACCACAAATGAATCAAGCAAACAAACAACCACGCAACAAACAAACTACTCTTGCATTCATTAAATGTATATATATATATATATACACACACACTTCGCTTTTTGAATTTGTTTTGCAAGATTTCTTATCTGAAAACGTGTGTTGAAGCAGATATTGTTATACTTTGGGAGGGTCATGCTGCCAATAAAAACACGCACCTGTTGGTTTTCACTTCCATTTATTATAAAAATCTGGTTGGTTGGTTGGTTCAATAACCGGATGGTCGTTTGTATATTGTCAAAGCTCTTTCATCACACATTCTGTGACCTCTTCAGTGACGAAAGATTTTTGACTATATAAACAATCATCCAGTTATCGAACCAACCAGCCAACCGGAAATTCATAATTGGGTCTCATTACGACAATGTTTCCTCTTGCTTACTGCTAGAATTTGAAACAGGTGAAAATATATATTTTTTTTGTCTGTGTAAGTGGGTTTAATTAGCCTCATTTGCACATGAAGCAGTTTAAGTTGGCTCAACTTAAAAGTAGAATTAAAATTTAGTTTCGGCATAGCTGTATACATACATGTGTGTGAATTCCGTATATCTAAAGATATATGGTATGTTTAATAAATAAATATTTTGAAAGCCTCAGCTATGAATGTGTGTGTGTGTGTGCACGTGTGAAATTCGTAGAAATAATTAGAGATCTCAATGCTAGGATAGTGTTGAGATTTCTAATTATTTCTATGAATTTCAAATACACTCACGCTTCAACTTGATTTTCAAGCCAATAATGTTTATATATATATATATATATGTGTGTGTGTGTGTGTGCAGACATATATATAGAGACAACACTCACACACACAAACATACAAACACACACACATACACTCAAACGCACATACACACTCAAACACATACACAGACTCTCACACATTTACATGATATAAATAATTACTTTTAGTGGTTTCATAGTTGTTTGTCCATGACTGTGGATGGGATAGGTTAAGCAATTGTCTTCCTCTGGTTGCTCTTGCTTCTTATCATTCACACATCAAATAGACATGTAACATGATTATACGGTCATATAAATGTACAATACAAAACCTCACAAGCAAGTATTATATAAATACTTATAGACACCACACATATGAATATATATACACACACACATCATCATCATCATCATCATTTAATGTCCATTTTCCATGCTGGCATGAGTAGCAGGAGCTGACCCTTAGGGAAAGAATCAGGTCAGAGGACCGTGTTTCGATCACTCGGGCTGATTTTGGCTTGGTTTCTACAGCTGGATGACCTTTCTAATGCCTATATATATATACTGTATATATATGTATATATATATATAAATTCTAATTCTTTCTCTCTCTCTCTCTCTATTTATATATATATATATATATACAGTATTATATATATATATACAGTATTATATATATATATATATATATATATATATATGGCAAGATTGGTTGTCTTGCTCAGGACTGTCTGGCGGGTTTTCTATGGCTGGATGCCCTTCCTAACACCAACCACGTTTACAGTGTGGACTGGGAGGTTTTTACCGTGTTACCTACACGGCCACATTACAGCGTGGACTGTGTGTTTTATTGTCGTGACACCTACACGACCTCATTTGTTTTGGACTGGATGTTGTGGTACCAACATAACTTCATATTTAAGGGGGTGGTGTAGATGGGGTGGGGGTAGTGGGACGGAGGTATATTTTGTTAGAGGTGCCTACTGACTGTAGGTTTCGCTTTGTACTTAGGTAAAGCGGGTCTTCTGTATAACTGTAGCGCCAAAGATCTCGGTCCAGTGACATTGTCTTGGAGAGGTGTAAGTGTGTGAGGTCGGAATTTATCAAGTCGTCCCAGGTTTTTCTGGGTCTGCCTACTCCGTGGCTACCGTCTATTTTTATCGCCCTGCACTTTTTTATACAGCTGTTGTCTTTCATGCGTATCACGTGACCGTACCAACGTAGTCTTTCGAGTAAACAACATCTGATCCCTCTTATTCCTAATTTCTCCCTTAGTTCGTTTATGCTTTGCCGTTCATGTATATTACTATTACACATCCAGCGGAGCATGCAAGCTTCGTTTCTCTCCAGTCTGCATAGATCCTCTGCACACAATGCCCAGGTCTCACTGCCATGCAACATTGATGTTCGTATGCAGGCATCGTACAGCCTGCCTTTCCTTTTTAGAGAGAACCCTTTAGCGGCTAATAGTGGTATAAGCTCTCTGAACTTTTTCCATCCCGTTCTGACTCTAGCTACTGTACTTTCAGAGCACCCTCCCCCACTGCTGATTTTGTCACCCAGGTAACGGAAGCTGTCCACTATTTCTATAGAACCATCTGTGCAATGGAATGAGCTAGTATTCTGTGGGCACTTGCTGCTAATAATATATATATATATATATATATATATATTTATATATATATATTTATATATTTATATATATATATTTATATATATAATATATATATATTTATATATATAATATATATATATTTATATATATAATATATATATATATTTATATATATAATATATATATATATATTTATATTTATATATATATATATTTATATATCTATATATATATATATATTTATATATCTATATATATATATATATTTATATATATAATATATATATATATATTTATATATATTATATATATATATATACACACACATATATTAACAGCTTGACATATTTCCACATTACCAGGAGGGGGAAGAGAAGATTAGTGCAGACTAGTGTCCACTACATGTTTGTTTCACTTCATTTTGTGCACATAGGAAGACAGGTTTTCTGCAGTACAACATGACACAAGTGTTCTTGATCCTGTGTCATCTCTTTTGTGAGGTTTAATTGGGCAAAGTCAGCTTTTATCATTTCATCCCAAGCATTCCTAGGCCTTCCTTTTCCATAGTTATCATCGATTTTGAGTATCCTGCACCTTTTTATACAGCTGTTATCCTTCATATGTATCACATGTCCAAACCACTGCAATCTCCTCTCCTGTACACTGTATCTGACCCCTCTTATGCCTAGTTTCTCTCAGTTCATTAATGCTTTGTCATTCACGCACACTACTATTAAACATCCATCAGAGCAAGTAAGTATCATTTCTTTCCAATCTTCATAAGTCCTCTGCACACATTACCTAGCTCTCACCTCTATGCAGTATTGCAGTTCGTACACAGGGTGATCAGACAAGAACTAGTATTCGATAGCATACAATATAAATAAGGGAAGACTCAAGGAGGGGGCATTAAAAGTTTAGTAAGACTTCCCCTATGTGTATCTCCTGACCAACATTGAGCTCCAAACCAGGATCTGCACCATCTCTAATTCCTACCATTAGGCCACCGATACGGATATATATATAAGGACAAGAATCCAGAAACTGTTATTAATCTGGTGTTTAGATCTTAACAAAGATCCTTACATGATGGAAGGTTCCATTATCCTCATCATCGTTTTATATCTGTGTTTCAATGCTTGCATGGGTTGGGTGGTTCTTTTCCAGCACAACATCCCTTCACATGTGGTCATCCTTCATCATATCCTCTATGAGCTTCAGTGATTTGTGATCAGCTCTCTCAACCTCTGCCCAGATCAAGCCTGAAATATATATACAGGTAAAATTCCGTTATAATGAATTTTTCAGTATAACGAAATCTTATTTAATTCCCGAGGTAATAACATACAAACACTTGATTTGTTTCAGTCAATCTCATTATAAAGAATTGTTCATTATAATTGTTTCTGCGTTAGGCACAAGGCCAGCAATTATCCAGTGCATTACTGGTACTTTATTTTATCGATAATTGTTCATTATAATGATTTTTTTATACTCCATGAATTTTGTTATAACGTAATTTCACTGTATTGTTCTAAAAATAAATAACATCAAAATCTCATAGATTCGATATTATGTGAAATAATTATGTGAGGTAAAGCCTTTAAGACAAAAATAAAATAGTATATATAAAGTAATGTAAATGCTAAAGGTTTAAAACAGGCAGCTTTATATCATAAAACCAGGGTAACAGAAAGATAGATAAATAGAGAAATAGACAATGAGTGGGAGGTAAGAAGGATGGGTATATATAGACTGCTTTACTTCTCAGCATTATTATTATTTATACTAATCATTTAAACATTTATTATATAATCCAACAATGCAATATTTGTAGGTAACTGGTTAGTAAAATGTTGAATATTATAATTATTATATCAATATTTCAATGTGCAAATGATTTGAAAGTTGGAGCTGTTTATAAATACTAAATACTGACCCAGTTCTGGTTATTTATGAACTCAGTATCTAAGCTGACAAGTCTTGAAAAGTAGGAACTTGAAATTTAGGGATGGTTATAAATAAGATAATGTATATATGTATATGTATTTGTATGTGTGTATGTATGTATGTATGTGTATGTATGTATGTTTGTATGTGTGTATGTATTTGTATGTATGTATGTATTTGTATTATGTTTGTGTGAATGTATGTATGTATATATGTATGTATCTATGTATGCATGAATGTATGTATAAATGAATAAATAAATAAATAATGAGAATACACACATATGTGTTCTACACAGGGCACAGAGCCAATTTTTTTTTAGAATGATGCAGATGACTGAATCTGTTGACTTTTCTACATTATATCACTGATAGCTATTTTCAACATATTAGATGATAACAGTAGGATGCGATTTGTAGGGAGTTTGGCTGCTATTTCTAGCAGGTCAAGTAAGACTCTGGATATTTTATTAGTTTAACCAGTATTTGGGTTCCGAAATGTTCAAGATTATTAATACTGAGCACTCATTAACCTTCTATATTGGTACGTGTGCCTATTAGGCATGTGTATATATAATGCATATATATATATATATATATATATATATATATACACACACACACATGCATACATATATATTGCTACATCTTTGAATAGAACACGATCATGTGCACGCAGGTGACTTTTCAGACTCGCTTTTGTTTTGAAGGCACATTCACAAATATGACACTTGAACTTTCTGTCTCCTGGCAATACTGGCTAGGGTGTGTCTTCAATCATTCTACCATGTCTGGTCACTCCACAAGTTGACTTGCAAATTAAGCCACACTCATTGCAAATGTACCATGGAGTGTGTGTTGGTAGAACCATCTTACAATTGGTTCGATTTCTCCTAGGCTTGTGTGACTTCAGATGGTTAGTAAATACAGTTCTTGATAGAAGAAAACAGCCACATATATTGCACCACAATTCCTGCTGAATTTTTGCAGGCATTGCATTTGTGTCCCTCTTACAGAGTGAACGCTCCAAAACAGCATGCTCCACTCACTTTTTCTCATTTTTTTTTTAAACTTAAACATTTTTAACATACATAGTGGAAGCCAACTCGTGCCTAAGTACAGCAACTTCTTAGATGGCTTGTCAAACCAAGAAGTGACTTACATGTCATACCACACATTAGATAATGTCCTTGACAAACAAAAGGACAGAATAATCACAACCAGAACATCTTTGATAGTAGGTCTGTTCAGGCAGGATTAACCTGAACTTGAAGCTGGACATGCTCTACATCTGATCTCCTACAGAAGTCTGGAGTGACTTTCTGATCTCGAAGCTATGCACTCTATCAAGTAACATTATTCCAAAGACCCTTCAAAAGAAACCCATCTGGGGCATTTGTATTCACCTGTAAAGTAGTTATGTAGGTGAAACAATGAAAAGCACCCAGCACACAGTAGAAAAGATGTTTTACATAATAATTGTTTCTACTTTTGGCACAAGGCCAGCAATTATCCCAGTGCATTACTGGTACTTTATTTTATTGATCCCGTAAGGATGAAAAGTAGAGTTAATCTCGGCAGGATTTGAACTCAGACCATAAAGGGACATAACTCTATGCTGGAAAGCATGGCGTCCGACCCTCTACTGATACTGCCAATCACATAATTGTTTCTACTTTTGGCACAAGGCCAGCAATTATCTCAGTACATTATTGGTGCTTTATTTTATGTAAAGGGCCATAACTCTATGCTGCAAAGCATGGTGTCAGACGCTCTACCGATACTGCTAAACCACCGCCTTTGCATAATAATTGTTTCTACTTTTGGCACAAGGCCAGCAATTATCCCAGTGTATTACTGGTACTTTATTTTATCAACCCCCGTAAGAATGAAAAGAAAAGTTAATGCGGCTGGATTTTAACTCAGAACACCCTTAGATAATAATTGTTTCTACTTTAGGCACAAGGCCAGCAATTACCCAGTGCATTACTGGTACTTTATTTTATCGACCCCGTAAGAATGCAAGGCAAAGTCAACCTCGACGGGATTTGAACTCAGATCATAAAGGGACGTAACTATGCTGGAAAGCATAGCGTCCGACCCTCTACCGATACTGTCAATCCACCGCCTTACATAATAATGATGTTCCACAACATTATATTGGCTCTCATCTGGTTTCATACTTCCTCAAACGAATTAGAAATAATATATTTCTTTATCAGTTCAGTATTCATTAGACCTTTATATTTACATATGTATAATTTCCTCAAATCAGCCATATGTAAACATAAAGACCAGATAAATTCTATACAGATAAAGAGATATATTACCTCTACTAAATTTGTCTGTTTGAGCATGAAACCAGACAGTAGCCAATATGATGGTGTGTTTCATCATTATATATATAGAATAAGGATGGGTTGGAAGAAGTTTAGGGAGCTGCTTCCTCTGCTGACGAAGGGTTTCTCCCTGCGTACGAAAGGCCGGTTATATGATGCCTGTGTGAGGTGCGCGATGCTGCATGGTAGTGAGACATGGGCAGCAACTGCAGAGGATATGCGACGGCTTGAGAGAAATGAGGCAAGCATGCTCTGTTAGATGTGCAGTGTCAATGTGCGTGAACGGCCGAGCATGGATGTATTGAGAGAGAAACTGTGTCTGAGAGGGATAAATTGTTGTGTGCGGGAGAGGAGACTGCGATGGTATGGACATGTGATGCGCATGGAGGATGACCGATGGGTGAAGAAATGCCAGTTGAAGGAAGACGTAGTAGAGGTAGACCACAAAAAACATGGGCGAAGGTGGTGAGAGCAGACCTCAGATAGCTGAAGCTCACTGTGGAGATGACGAAGGAGCGTGACAAGTAGAGAGATGCTGTGCTGAATAGGACCCATCCAACCCTTGCAAGCAGGGAAAAGCAGACGTAAAATGATGATGATGATATATATATGTATATATAAATATTCATATATATATATATATATATATATATATATATATTATATATTATATATATATATTATATATTATATATATATATATATATGTATATGTATATATATAATTTAGAAAGCAATGACTAGATTAGATTATATATATTGCTAATTTCCATCTTTAAAACTTGCTTTACTTGTAAGAACCACTTCTACACTATGCTACCACTACCACCCCTGTCACCACCACAACCACCACGTGTATCATTAAAGAAAGATAGAAAAACAGACATACAGTATCACAACTGTAGATAGTGGTGGTGGTGGTGGTGGTGGAGCATTGAGTGAAAGACAGAGAAAGTAGTGGGACCAAAGAAGACAAACATAAAAGAGAGAGAGAGAGAATGGTACTGTCTTCATCTGGTCATACAAATACAAACACACACCTACAGAAGTTCAGACTCAAAATCTTCCACACAAACATATAGGTTAAGCTGGTGACATACACACATATACATAGACACACAAATATATATATGTGTGTGTGTGTGTGTGTGTGTGTGTGTGTGTACAGATGTATACAAATGCACAAATATACAACACACACACAAATATACAACACATACAGAAGACCCGCCTTGCCTAAGTACAAAGCGAAACCTACAGTCAGTAGGCACCTCTAACAAAAATACACCCCTGTCCCATTACCCCCACCCCATCCACACCACCCCCTTCAATGTGAAGTTATGTTGGTACCACAACATCCAGTCCGAAACAAATGAGGTCGTGTAGGTGTCAAGACAAAAAAACACACAGTCCACGCTGCAATGTGGCCGTGTAGGTAACACGGTAAAAACCTCCCAGTCCACACTGTAAACGTGATTGGTGTTAGGAAGGGCATCCAGCCGTAGAAAACCCGCCAAACAGTCCTATACGAGCAGGACAACCAATCTTGCCTCAAGTGGGAAAACTCCCGTCCAAACCCATGCAAGCGTGGAAGATGGACGTTAAACGATGATGACGATGATGATGATGACACACAAATAAAAGTGTTTTATTCACACATACTCTTTCAGACGTGAAGAAGTTAAGAAGCAGTTTCCCAAAATGTTGACCTTTCAGGAGCTGATCTTTCCATGACTGGATGGAACAACAGATGTTTGCTGAGCCAGTTCCCACAAAGGGGGAAGAGGAGGGTGAATTATTTATTTATTCATTTTAGTTAATATCAAGAAGAGGTGAGGTCGATGTTATTGATAAGGAAGATGATAATAATGATGATGATGATGATGGTAATGTGGTTAGTCTTGTCATTGGAATTAGTAGTAGTAGTAGTAATTCTAAGTGAGCACATATTACCTCTATGTTAAGAACAATTTCAAAGCAAACCATAGTGAGAATAATGATTTCATAGTAAGCTCATTTAAACATGACCTAATCTTCATTTAAAGACAGTGTAACAGGGAAGATGTAGTGGTATCTAGGAAGCTGGTAGACGTAAATAAAAGAGTTAGTAGCTGAACAGAGGTAGAGAAGGCATCAACAACACCAATCCTTAACTCCTTTAATACCAAACTGCCTGAAGCCATCTTGGCTTTTATGATAAAAAACCACTCATTTTTAAATGTTCATACTTATATTGATCTCTAATTTAAGCACAAGGCCAGCAAATTTGGAGGAAGGGAAAACTTGATTAAATCAACTCTTGTACTTTACTGGTACTTTATTTTATTTACCTCAGAAGGATGGAAGGCAGAGTTGAGTTTGGCTAAATTTGAATTCAGAATCTAAAGAATCAGAACAAATATTGCAATGGCATTTTATCTGGTGCGCTTCCAATTCTGCCAATCAATCACCTTTCTTATCATGCAATATTACCTTACCAATCCAGTCAATGGATCAAGGAATAAGTGTAGCCTGCAAGAGTTGATATTGTCAAATATATTTGGATGAAGTTCTTGTTGTGATGAAAGAAGACAATTTAAGGGAAGACAAATAAGGATAAAGAAATCTTAGTAACAACAGGAACAGATAAGCCTGCATGGGGCCCCTAGATGAACATTTAATTGAGGCCCTTCTATAATATTTATAGCAAAAAAAAAAATAATTGTGGGGCTCCTGCCAGTTATTCAGTCAACACTCTAATCTGCTACTGTGAAAGGGGAGTTACTGCACCAGTGGCTACCCTTGGATGTAAGTAGAGGTGAGGTGCTCTTGCAGTCGTTGCCTGTAGTGGCGGTTGAGGTGGGGAGGGAGGAGCTGTCAAGAGCCTTGTGGACACGGGCTGCACAACAACTTTAGTGATCCTGGGGCTGGTTAAAAAGTGGAGTGGGATGAGTAGTGTAATGGCAGTTGATGGTAGGTAGATTAGATGCAAGGGTAGAAGTGAGGTGGAGATAGTGGTACGAGGAATAAAAATAAGGCTATGGGCGATCATGATCGACTACATAGCAAATGGAATTGATGTGGTAATGGGCATGGATGCAATTGGCCACTTAGGAAGAGTTACAGTGAATGAGGATGGGGCAACGTTTGGTAGTGCAGGAACACCATGCACCATACATGTGCAACAGAGCAACAGGGAAAGCCATGAAGAAAAATGTGCAGTTCAAGATAAGGATTTCTGGATTGTGTTCAACGGTTAGCAGTGGAAAGTTGGGTGGTACTGTAAAGGAGATCTCCCACATTGAAGAACAGAGTGAGCTGCTATCAACATAACCTGAAAAGAGATGCTAGAAGCAAGTTTGAGGGAGAGATGCAAAGATAGATCAAGGAGGGCACATTAATTTCTTGGAAGGAGGAAATAAAAGCGGAGTGTTGCCGCTAATGGCAGCAGTGCAGCCAATGAAGAACATGATCAGGCTGGTGCTGGACTTTCGTGAACTGAATGAACATGTATTGTGCCACACAGGTGATGAGGTCACAGATGTCTGTGGGGAAACCTTGCAAGAGAAGAGACAAATGACGGGGTCCTCTACAATTGTTGACTTAAAGTCGGCATATCTGCTGCTACATGTAGCTGAGAAACAGTGTCAGCTGGTTAGGTATAAGAACCGGACATACTGCTTAACTAGGTTGGGGTTGGGGTTGAATTTGGCACTAAAGATCATGGTGATGGTCCTCAAGGTCATTCTGGGAAAAGTGGACATGCTGAAGAAAGCCACAAATTCCTACATTGATGATATCTTGATAGACGAAACCGTGGTGTCAGCAACAGAGGTCTCATGCCACCTAGAAAGGTTTGGGTGAACAGCTAAACTGCCAGAAGTGATGGAAGGAGGAGCTGCACTTGAGACAAGACGGGCATATTGGTATTTTGGAGGAGAAATGAAGTCCCAGAACTGGGCACCAGCATGGACAGATGAGAACTTTTCTCGATGTGTAGGAATTTGGTGTGTCACTATCCAATCGCAGGGTGGTTCTGAACACCATGCAGCTATGTCAAGAGATAAGCCGACGGGGTGAGCTGGAGAGACAGAGTGGGGAAGAAGATGGTGGCCATGATGTGATGGGCAAAAATGCCTCAGAGGACAGGGACCAGTGGCCAACAGTCAACAGAGAGACAATCCACAAGGTGGGTGACAGGCAAATGAAATATAGAAAAGATTAAAAGTAATGAGAATAAAAATATGTCTGTCTGCCTGTATGTATGTGTGTATGTATATATATATATGTACGTACATACATACAGCCAGACGGACAGACAGATTTTTATTCCATCTGCCATTTCGTTATCCTCATCTTATATGGAAATTACCCAACTCATGTGATGCTGATTACGCAAAGAATTCACTTCGAACAATTGTTGTCGTGGTAACTACATACTATAAACACTTCAAGACATGTTACATGCACCTTGTTATGGTTTGTAGATTGTTATCTGGATTCCGTATTACTGTAATGCCAACACGAAATTTGCCTTTCAGCAAGTGTCTTTTTTTAATATCCGTTTTCGTTGGCTGTCCATGTGTTTCTCTCTCTCTCTGTCTCCCTAATACCTACCTGTTTGCCTACTTGTCCATTTATCTATCTTTCTATCTATCTCATCTATCTATCTATGCGTTTTCTCTCTGTCTCTCGCTCGCTCTAGTACATCTCTCTTTTTTCCACTCTAGACGTGTGTGTTTATAAACAGTTGGTATCATTCCATCACATGAAGAGAGAGGGAGAGAGAAAGTGAGAGAGAGAGATAGAGAAGGGTGGACACGGAGATGCCGCACCAAACAAGTAGTAGTAGTAGTAGTAGTAGTAGTAGTAACAACGGAAGTAGCAGCAACAGCACAGCTAACAAAAAGTCCACCTGGACACTTCTCACATTGAATGAGGTAGATCTGGTGAAGCGGGCAACTTGTCGTCTGCGCACAGAGAACATTTCTGCAGGGTTTTCTTTACCCCCCCCCCCCTCTCTCTCTCTCTCTGTCTCCACATCTTCACCATACATTGTTAATTTATCATATCAATTTCTGTCTTTCTCCTCAAAATTTCCAGTTATTCATCTAACTTTCATTCTTTTCCCTCTCCCTCTATACCCCCCCCTCTATTCTATATACCAGGATTACCGGGTATATGAACAATCATACAAACTGAGAAATTTGCATTTTGATAAATTAATGACTTGCATAAGAGAAACCTTATAGGTCTTTTGATTGGTGACAAGTAGATATAATTTAAGATAAAATTAATAATTTATTTCTAGGAATAAATTATAGAAATATTCAACATGCGTGTATACATGGCATACAGGAGTAAATATGTAACTTTGGATAAATAACTATTTACAGGAACAAATATTCGGTTAGAACCCAGGATCTAGTGATTAGAAAGCGAACTTATAGCAACGCGACTAGATAGGAAATGCAATGTGTGCGTGTAAATTGCAAAGAGTTACAAACCTATATGTATGTATGTATGTATGTATGTATGTATGTAGTAATAAGAATATTTATGTTTAATATACAATTATAAATATGGAGGGTAATAATAAGTACTAGCCGGTTACCGGTATGACAAAAGGCTCAATGTAAATTATCAAGTGTTTTACAGAGCCGAGATACAAAGTGTTAAAACAATCAAATCTTAGTTTAATACATTTATTTGCTGACAATTGTTTCTTCCAGAGGGAAGTCTGGATTCATCGGAGCATAGGGAATGTCTAAACAGGTGATTAAAATCCTAGTCGTTCAGAACATTTAGGCAGATACATAAGTTTTGTTAGACATCATGTATAGAATCAGGAGTTTAAAAGATGTTATGCTTGAGAGAACACAATTACAAGGAGCACTGGTTGAAAGTGCAGGAGGTACAGGCAAAATATGTTACAAGCAAGGAAAAATGAAAGATAGGATAGACATAAGATATAAGATATCTTAGCATTGGAGATCAGGTAATGTTAGGAGTATACAATGCAAGAGTCAATACAATTAATAAGGCATGTATGAGGAAAGAGTTATATTACAGCTGAAATAAGCATATTTCGTATAGAATGTTAAAGCATGTTATAAGTGTTAGAGATGTTTAAAATGGCGTGCTATATAGTAGTGAGAGATGTTATGTGAGGTGTAATGCAAAGCACCTGATTGAATTGGGTAGGTGATTTTCACTCAAGTGTTTATATATTGTAGTTCATATGTAGATGTATATGTTGGTTGTATGTAGATGTATATGTTCTGAACGACTAGGATTTTAATCACCAGTTTAGACATTCCCTATGCCCCGATGATTCCAGACTTCCCTCTGGAAGAAACAATTGCCAGCAAATAAATGTATTAAACTAAGATTTGATTGTTTTAACACTTTGTGTATATATATATATAAATATATATACATATATATATATATATATATATATATATATATATATATATATATATATATATATATATATATATATATATATATATATATATATATATTGTTATACTTGGGGAGGGTCATATTTGTGTAATATTGCCAGAATTAATAACAGAACACACTCACTGTTTGGTTGGTTTTCGCTTCTGTGCCTTTTATATCGGTTAATTTAATTTATTCGGTCCTCAATGTTGCCATTGACTGACCAACAGTCAAAAATACAGATACAATATTGACACAAACACATATATATAGTCTATCAAAGTTCTTTCGTTGCACATCTGCAACATCGTCAGTGGTGCTATTGTTTCCTCCCGTTGCATTGTATTTTCTACGCCATCTTTATTTAGTCTGTTTATATATTTATTTATTTGTTGTTTTTTTTTGTCTTCTTTGCGCATGCGTTTGCGTGTGTGTATAGTGTTTTGTTTGATGTGTGTTCGTGATTGAGTGACCGTGTATTGGTTAATGTATTCTATCTTTACTAGTGTGTGTTTGTATTTATTTATTTATCTATTTATTTATTTATTTATACTTTTCTTAGGTCAGTATTGTTTGTTTGGGTGTTGTTGTTATTCCATTCATTTTTTCTGTTTAAACACACATTCATTTTTTTGTTTCGACACACGATTTCATATCAAAAACCTCGCAAAACAAATATATATATATATATATGTAAGTATGCATGTATACGTACATACATATATGTATACAGACGTACAGTAGCATGCACATATATATATATATATACATATATACATACATATGCATACTTACATTTAAGTAAGTGCCATACTAAGAGTGAGAAATGAAATTTCGTTTTCATTTTGTTTCAATTTATCGTTTTCGGTATGCCTGACCGATTTAACTCACTCAATATGCAAATTAGGCTGCTCAGCCGTTAATTTTCATAAGGAAAGTATATACTTTCGAACGTTCAACTATCTGGCAGATGGGTAAACGGTGCTGATGATAGCTAACAAGCTTGAAACTAGTACATCGTTCCTGTGTCAGTGTTGAACAAAAAGGTGACGTGGTTGCCTTAACACCGTATGGCATAAATTCAGGCTGTTCAGTTTGTTTACAAACGAACAAAGCGACGTTAGCGCCGCCAAACTGATACGTGCATATATGTATGTGTACCTGTATGCATATGTATGTATATATGTATATATATATATATATGTGCATGCTACTGTACGTCTGTATACATATATGTATGTACGTATACATGCATACTTACATTTAAGTAAGTGCCATACTAAGAGTGAGAAATGAAATTTCGTTTTCATTTTGTTTCAATTTATCGTTTTCGGTATGCCTGACCGATTTAACTCACTCAATATGCAAATTAGGCTGCTCAGCCGTTAATTTTCATAAGGAAAGTATATACTTTCGAACGTTCAACTATCTGGCAGATGGGTAAACGGTGCTGATGATAGCTAACAAGCTTGAAACTAGTACATCGTTCCTGTGTCAGT
>CAXHJY010001475.1:7500-10000 GCA_964016885.1 Eledone cirrhosa | reverse complement strand
GAACCACTGGTAAATGAAATAATTGCCTTATGTTGTTTATTACATAACTATATATATATATATATAGTGTACCCCAGCATTCGCGGTCCCGGTTATTCGCGGAATTTTCCTTAGAACCTAACTAATAATTGTTCGTGGAAATCACCACATATTCGCAGAATCGTAAATATCTTCCGCGATTTTTGTCTTTTTCCGTGGTCATATATATTTTTTCCCGCTTTTTAACGCTAAATTATTAGTAACAATATACCGTATTTGCCGGCCTATATTTTACATTATGTTTTAACGTTTATTGGCATTTTTATGGACCACGTCCAATATTCGCGGTTTTTCGCTCTTCGCGGGTGCTCTAGGAACGTAATCCCCCAGGGGACAACTATATATATTCTATAAACCTACTAACTCCTACTCTTACCTCGACTTCACCTCTTCTCATCCAACCCACACCAAACTCTCCATACTCTACTTCCAGTTCCTCCGCCTTCGTCGGCTCTGTAGCCAAGACCACGATTCGATTTAACTTGGTGTCCTTGAAAATATGTAAAATGAAATAAATATGGTTTTATAAATATAGTTTCCATTTGTTAATATATCGTATACACATGTCTTCCATCATCTTTCTCGTCCATTCTCTAATTCTGCGTTCCACACACACATTCTCTCTCTCACACTTTATATATATGTTACTCTGATTTTTATTTTTCTCGTCTCTCTTTTGTATTCCTATACTTTCCTCTTTAATATTCTATATCTTCTCAGTACCTTTCTCTTTCATACAATCTCTCTCTTTCTTCCAATTTCTTTCATTACTCCATCTCAAATATCTTTATTTTAATATCTTTCCAACACTATCTCAATATATTTGCTTTCTCTCTCTCGTCTTAGTAGTTTATTTCATTCAACCTCCAATTGATCCACCCATCCACCCTGTCGTTCATCTATCTGTCCATTCATTCATTCGTTCATCAATTCATTCACTAACTTCCCTCAACGTTATCTTTTTCCCTCACTCTGTTTTTATTTCTAAATATAGTTGTGCTACTGTTCGATGCAGCTAAACAACACAGCTTGGTCAAAACGTGCTGTTGTCGTTGCGTAGCTCTATGTCATCCTTGATAGAGTAGACATATAGCACGTAGGCAAGTTGGTCAAACGGCTAGTTGAGATTCGCAGATGGGTGTGCCGTACGTAAATCTGGATACTTGGCACTATTTCCATTGACCAATTTCATGACCGTCGCCAGAGAAGAGTGGGGGATATTATACGGCAATATATTATATTATACTTTTCAATGGTACACCCTCAGATTTAGCAAATGAAGTTTATGAAAGAAAAATGTTTTAAACGTTCTGAAATATGTTCTTTTACGTCTTGATTAACTTTTTTCTCTCAAAACAAGAATAAACTACAAAAAATAATTTTTAAAAATACAAGCAAAAAATTAACCAAAGAAGCTGGTCAAAAAATTCCTTAGAGAATTAGAGTGCCACCCCGAACAGCAAAACCTGGCGACCGGCCTGACCAGTTTGTTTAGATACTACTAAAGACATCTAAAGCGAGTTATAGGGAATTGGCTAGAGAGCAAAATTTTGCCGATTTCTTGTTTCTCTTTACTTCTATCATCGGCAGGTTTTTATGGTGTTTTTTTCTTTTTTTTTAACCATTTAGTGAGGTATCGAAAGAAGTGAAGGAATCTACCTTTGCGTTTTCACACGTGTCCGGACTAAATCTCCCTGTGAGATGCTGACTTGTTTCGCGTTTGGCCAGAGAGCATAACCAAATTCACACACTCATTCGCACCAATCAATATAGAACGTCTACACTTTGCCGCTAAATATGGCTCAAGAAGGAGAGAGACAGTCCCCAAACTCGTTCCTAGCGTCCCCTTTCAGCCTACACTTCCGATGGGGCGTCATTGGTTCCTCACTTCTAGCAAGACCTCATCTGCACTTCCGGCTCCCAAGCCTCAAATGCCTTCCTGATATCAAGGATCAATCAAATTTTTTTATCATTTTAAAGCTTATTCTATTTTATTTCTTTCATTAGAATCTATTTCAGATCTTTGAAATTAAAATGCCAAAATAAGATTTTCGCCAAATTTATTTCTATAAGTTTAAACTCGGCCGTAGTGCTGCACAAATGGGTAGAAACATCAATGAAATTTGAGGCCAATGTAGTGTTAATGAATGTACAGTGCAACATTAGTTTAAAAAATTCCAACACACAATTGTTTGATATCTTACAGAAGAGCTAGATGTAAGCATTGGAACAATTTCTGAACATTTGAGTCGAAGAAGCTTGAAAAGTGAGTGAGACAAATTGATCGAAAAACAGAAAAAAATCGTCTAAGAAGTTTGCTTTTCGCATCTTTTGGGTAATAAAAACGACCCATTTTTGACTCTCAAATATTCACTCTGTGTGCAACCGTGTGAGTATTGCCAAAAGATGTATGCGTGTTTCGTGGACCTCGAAAAGACATGACTGCGTTCCACGGGACCTG
>CAXHJY010001475.1:0-2500 GCA_964016885.1 Eledone cirrhosa | reverse complement strand
TGGATGTTGCAAAAATATAATAGACGGGAACTTTACATCTATTAGGTACAGTGCTTGTTTAAATAAATAGATATACACTGTAATATGCAGTAACATTGAAACAAAATACTGTCAACAAATCAATAATTTATATTTAAAAAATAACAGATAAGGTAATATTCTTGCGTCTACAAATTCTTTATAAATGTCTTCATGAATCTTATCTTCAGTTTCAACTCAAATAATAAAATATTCTACACCAGAACCAGCATGAAAGAGAAGCTCAAGCTGTGTTTGTTTTAACTTCCCACGTTTCTTAGTTAAATAGCAAGAAGCTGTCAAGTCACCCAAAAGCTGAAAATGCATTTAAGATCAGTACAAGTTAAGAATATTTACCTACATTCAGTTTGCTATATATGGTAATTTCTTCTGTTTCAATTTTATAAAAAACAAGTTTGAATGAAAAAAGTAAACAAGAATTCTTCATTTGTATTAACACCACCACATCAATGCACATACAGTCAAATACATAATGAATCTTTGTTTTATTCTATTCTTTATCTTTTTTGCTAAAGAAGTTAATTATAAATTTAAGCTGTGTAAAAGTAGATAAATAAAGCCTTAACTTTTACGTCTTGTACCACATGAAACCTCATTAGCAAGACATTCTTGAAAAGTACAAAACAGTAAACAGCACTATGGCTTTATGACATAAAAAACTAAAGTCTTTAATTTAGTTTACTGCAAATTTTCATAAAAATGTGTCCACTAGTAAAGGTACTGTAAACATTTGAATTAACAAACCCCATTTTAGAGATTTTATACTAAATCACTATAAGATGTTAAAAGTTAAACAAATTTCAGTAGATTTTTTTGTTTGATTTTCTTTTTTTCTGTTTAAAAATAGTTTTATCTCATAGTTTACCAAAATATTTCAACTTAGAGAATCTTGAAGCAACATCACTGAAAAGTTATTCATGGTTACTTTTAACAGAATGCAGCAGGTTTTTAGGAATGATTTCACCTTGTACTTTTTTTACTGATTAAAATGATGGTATCAGCATTTTGGGTGATAAACTTAATTTTTCACCTGGTTTAAAACTGCTACCTGGCCCTTTAGAGCCTTCAGCTAAGTCCACTATACTATTTCAAGTATTCAAACCAGGATACCATCCTCCCTCCTACCAGTCTTAAATGCTCTGTAAAAGGTCATAGATACTCCCCTTTCTTCCTGGACTAAACAATAAATTAAAAAAAAATGAATTGAAGTTGATGACACCAGCACCAGTGGAAGAAATTAGGAAGATTGTATTGTATAAAATAGAATATCTGATAAATATTGATTTTCTTTGGAGAGAGAGAGAGAGATCCTTTATATTTTTATAAGTTTGATTCAACCTGAGTTTATAACCAATTCTTATCTTATTAAATTTTCTTCACCCAAAGAGATGAAAACGTAAAAGTCTAGAAGAGTAACATTTTAAATATGGATGGCAAGATAATTTAGAATGCTGCAGATTGAATCCTGAAGGAAATTGTCAGATAAAATATTCATTTATTCTGAAAAAATGAAAGATGATGTGATATGATGTTTAGGAGTTTTGCAAGAAAAATAAGCAACTTATGTGATACGAAATATCTTTGATGGAGAATCAAAACAAGATTAGCCTGTTTGATGCCAAACCTGAAACCACCCATAGTTCTATGATACAAAACCAATTATTTTAAAGTACTTAAATTTATCTTTAAACTTTCCATCATAATTCTATGCAAGAGGAAACCTTTGTTAAGTTATATTATAAACACCAGCTTACTAATGAGGTTATTAATTTTATTAAACCCCTAAACATTTTGATTATAGTCCAAATTATTGAAAATTATAGGCAGTATCTTTTATTAGAAATATGGTAAAATTGGTGTTATATGTTAGTAATGAAAGAGGTAAAAAGCAGTTGACTGGCAGCTTACCTACATTTTATGATTCTATACTTTAAAATTACACAACTGATTTTTCTACTTTAGGTGGAAAGTCTTTTAATGTACATGGTCAGTTGACTAACCTACAAAGAAGAAAATGCCAATGTTTCAATGGAAATGTTAAAATTCTCTGTTCTCATCAACACATAAGCTTATTTGGTTTTGTGACTAAACTATAGTTTATTACTGATACTTATTTTATTGTCGTTTTTTTCTTACCAGAGGGATAGAAGGCAAAGACTACCCAATCCATACCACTTCACTCACACTCAAGTGGATTTGAAATGATAAAAGTGAAACACAAAACTAGATATAAAACATCTCAAGTCAGTCATTACAAGATATTCACAACTGGAACACATTTGTAGTCAGAGCTGACCTGGAAGTCAAGCTAAAATCCCAATTGATGTTAACACCAGTGGTCACCTTTGTTGATCAGAAAGTAAATGATATTTAACAAAATTTTATTGATTCAAAATTTTATTTGCTATTGTATATATTTATAAACAGGAAGATAGATAGATTGATAGATAGATATATTTCT
>CAXHJY010001474.1:70000-80000 GCA_964016885.1 Eledone cirrhosa | reverse complement strand
GTTGAGGGTGTTGTTGGTGTTGTTGGTGTTGTTGTTGAGGGTGTTGTTGTTGTTGGTGGTGGTGGTGGTGCTGTTATTATTGTTGGTGTTGTTGTTGGTGTTGTTGTTGTTGTTGTTGTTGGGGTGTTGTTGTTGTTGTTGGTGGTGCTGTTATTATTGTTGGTGTTGTTGTTTTTGTTGTTGTGGGTGTTGTTGTTGTTGTTGAGGGTGGTGTTGGTGTTGTTGTTGTGTCATGTTGTTGGTGTTGTTGTTGCTATTAATGGTGTTGGGTGTAGAAGAGATGTGATTAGCTGGTGATGGTCAACATCCAATGTTGTTGTCATCTGGCAACATCACCATCATCCCCACCACCACTGCCATCGTCTTCCTCCTTCTCCTCCTCCTCCACATCATCATCATCATCACCCTTACCATCATCACCATCATCCCCACCACCGCCATCGTCTTCCTCTTTCTCGTCCTCCACATGATGATGATGATGATGATGATGAGGATGAGGATGAGGATGATGATGATGATGATGATGATCATCATCATCATCACCCCCCACCGCCATCGTCTTCTTCCTTCTCCTTCATAGTTATAATCATCATCACACTTACCATTATCGTCATCAACTTCTTGATCACTGTCAGATTTACCCCCCTAAACCACCGCTACCACCACCACCACCACCACCGCCACCGCCATTAACATCACCACCACTAACATCACCACCACCGCCACCACCACCACCACCACCACCACCACCACAACTAACATCACCATCACCACCACCGCCATAATCACCACCACCACCACCATCAGCGTTTCCATCGTCGTCATGGCCGTTCTTATCGTCGTCATCAATTACTAAACGCCAATGTAATCAATCTGTTGTGTGATGTTGTGGCTGTCATCGTTTGTTGACAATTGTCCCGACTCTGGTTTGGTCGTCACCATTGATAGATTCGTGCGTTAATCAAGTGAATAAGAGTGACCAGTGGCGGTGACCTGGTGGACAAATAGCCTGTGGGGGGTGTGGTGGACGTGTGAGGGTAGGTGGGTGTGAGAGTGTAGGTGGGTGTGGTGGACGTGAGGGGGTAGGTGAGATGGGTGGTGGACATGAGATGGACTAGGTGGATGTGGTGGACGTGAGATAGGGGCATATATAATCAGTGGTTGTAGATGGGTGGGGGAGAGACATGTGTTGGGGGTACAAATTACCAATGGTGGTAGGTGGTTGAGGGGATAAATAATTCTATCTGACGTTCTAACGACTCTGCCATTTCGGGCCTTCCTGATACTATATATAGACAGTAATAATTGGTACCAGTAGTGACACCTATCTATCTATCTATCTATCTATCTATCTATCTATCTATCTATCTATCTCAGCCTGTAGGTTGAGGAAAAGGAGGAGGAGAGGAAAGGAGTACAAACTCTTCGTACTCCTGGAGTAGAGGGTTGCACATTTTTTCGGGGGTATGTGTTACCCATATGAACTGTCAGGAAAATCGACTGACTTTTTAAATTGCATTTGTGATAACATTTTACACGTTTTTATTGTATGTAAACTTCCCCCTTTGTATTGTCCCCTTCTTTTGTGCCCCTGTGGCTAATAAAGAAACATATCTATCTATCTATCTATCTATCTATCTATCTATCTATCTTCTAACAGAGGGTTGGGGATGCCGTAGCTGACGATGCGCAAACACGCGCTCAGGCTGCGGCATCTCTACGTATTCCTCACTGGACAACCGGTGTGGGCCCCGTTCGTGAGGCGAGCCTTCCCACGACTCGTCTCGCTGACCGAGCTGCAGTCCTGGGTCAAGCAAAGACCGAGGAAAATGGGCGACTGGCACATCGAATGTGCTCAGGCGCTCACAGCCCTCTGGCAGGCGGACCCGGCGATCAGTGGAGACTCCACTTCGTCATTCTATAGAGGGTTGATCCGCAGCAAGTGCGACGACGCGCTCGGTGAAACTCTAGGCGTAGAGGAAGATGAACTGGCCAGTCTGTTCGGTAGGACCTTCCGTCCGGGACCGATGGACAACTTCCAAAAGTCCCTGGCCTGGCAGTGCTACCGAGGAGCTCTACCAGTTCGAGACAAGCTCTACAGACATGGGCTCCCGGGCAGGGACCCTGCAAAAAAGATCTGTCCGAGGTGCGTGCGAGACGAAGAAACCGTCGCGCACGCATTCATACACTGCCCGGGCGTCACTGACCTGTGGGGCTATGTAGAACGACTATTGTCGCGGGTGGGACCAATCCGGTTGACCATCGAATCCATTGTCATGATCAAACCGCCACCCTCCTTCAGAAACGAAGGAGAGGCGGTTTTCCTTTGTGTGATAGCTATGGCGAAAGAGGTTGTATGGTGGACAAGGTTGAAAGGGCTGAGGTCAGACACCTTTCTCTCCGGCCAACAACTGATTCTTTTTTTCAAATACCACTTTGGAAGAAGAATCAGGATGGAGAGAGAGGTGCTGTACCCCAGCAAGTTTTATGAAAGCTGGGTGAAAGTGGCGAGAATGGCCCGAGTGAATGGGCCTTCTCTCTATATCAGCCTGTAGGTTGAGGAAAAAGAGGAGGAGAGGAAAGGAGTACAAACTCTTCGTACTCCTGCAGATGAGGGTTGCACATTTTTTCGGGGGTATGTGTTACCCATATGAACTTTCTCCCCCTATTGGGGAAAATCGACTAATTTTTTAAATTGCATTTGTTTTTACACGTTTTTATTGTATGTAAACTTCCCCCTTTGTATTTGTACCCTTCTTTTGTGCCCCTGTGGCTAATAAAGAAACATATCTATCTATCTATCTATCTCTCTATATATATCTGTTTGTCTGTCTGTTTCTCTGTCTCTCTCTATCTGCCTCTGTCTCTCTCTTTATGTCTTTCTCTTTCTCTCTCTCTCTCTCTCTCTCTCTCTCTCTCTCTCTCTCTCTCTCTCCCTCTGGGTGTCTCTCTGTCTCTCTCTTTCTCTCTCACTGTCTCCCTCTCTTTCTGTCTGCCTGTCTCCCTCTCTCTCTCTCTCTCTCTCTCTCTCTCTCTCCTCCTCTCTCTCTCTCCTCCTCTCTCTCTCTCTGAGCATAGAAACAGCCCCAACAGCCTTGTTTCATCCGACACTAGACTAAATCGCTATCACAGCCAGAAGAAATATGTCTTAGAAACACACACACACTGTGTTTCCTGTTTGCTGTGTTCCTTTATCTGAGCTTGTCTTCAGAATTTGGAACCGAGAAGTCATTTTGGTGAACGTCAGACATCAAAAGACATAAAAAAAACAAACAACCAAAACAAACAACCCCGTCAAAATACCCCGCAAAACAACAACAACAACCAATAACAAACACACCCCTTCCTTCAAACCCCTCGACCCCAAACCCAAACAAATTTGGTAAAAGGAAAAGGGTGAAAAGGAACAGTAGGGGATCTAAAGAACTTCCTGTAAGAAATTTATCAAAATTCTTCATGTTTAACTTGAATCGAGGAAATCTTTGGCTTTTACTGATTTCCCCCAAGAATCTGCTGATATAACTGGGGTGACACATGGTTGTAATTGTATCAACTCTTTCATGGTGATTTGTCATTTTAAAGTATGTAGTAGCAAACGGCTGAACAGTTCATTGGCTGACCAAGGTACTCTCATGGAATGGCCAAATGAGGTTTATTTTCCAACATAGTCCCTGAAAAAAAAAATAATGTAGTTACTAATAAGAGTTGAAATTAATGCATGCAAGATTTCACAGCTCCGAGCATCACACCTTCATAGTCAGCCTATGAACTTCTCAGACGATCCTCATATATATATATATATATATATATATATATATATATATATATATATATAAGTGTAAGTATGTATGTATACAGATGTACAGTAGTATGTATATATATACATACATGCACACATATATATATGTACGTATGGGTTAAGAGTGAGAAATGAAATTTCGTTTCATTCTTTTCCATTTATCGTTTTCGGTGCGCCCGGGCGACTAACTTACTCGATATGCAAATTAGGCTGCTCAGCCGTTAATATGCATAAGGAAAGTATATACTTTCAGACGTTCAATCATCTGGCAGGAAGGTATACGATGCTAACGATAGCTAATAAGCTTGAAACTAGTACATCGTTCCTGTGTCAGTGTTGAACAAAAGGGCGACGATGGTTTTTCCTGAACAATGTACGGCGTAATTCGGGCTGTTTGTTTGTTTACAAAAAAACAAACCGAACATTATAATAAATGTTCGGTAAACCCATACGTACATATATATATGTGTGCATGTATGTATGTATATACATACTACTGTACGTCTGTATACATATATATATGTACGTATACATACTTACATTTAAGTATCAGTCGTACTAAGAGTGAGAAATGAAATTTCGTTTCATTCTTTTCCATTTATATATATATATGTTTATATATACAAAAACAAGATGGTGTAGGACAGAACAAAGGAGAGGCACAAAAACAAAGAAAAAAAATCCGCAGTCACTGAAGAGGTCACAGAACGTGTGACGAAAGAACTTTGACAATATATGAACAACCGTCCGGTTATGGAACCAACCAACCAACCGGAAATTTATAAATTCTTAAATTTATAAATTTAATTTATAATCAATTGGAGTGAAAGCAACTGGTGCGTGTGTTTCTTATTGGCAACATGACCCCCCCCCCCAAAGTATAACAATATATATATATATTTATATATATATAGGAACGAGTAGGACCCCGACGGCTGAGCTCAAGCCGTTTCGACGGCTAATTCTGGACTAATTCTGCTTTCTAGCATAGAGTTACGGCCCTTGCCATTCTGAGTTCAAATCCCGACGAGGTTAACTTTGCCTTTCATCCAGAATTAGCCGTCGAAACGGCTTGAGCTCAGCCGTCGGGGTCCTACTCGTTCCTATTACCCACTCTACTACCCTAAGTATTGAGTACTTTGGTGCGTTATGGTCCACCTGGTTCCTTACCACATTTCCTTCGTTATATATATATATATATATATATATATATATATATATATAGTAATAATAATATTTTAATAAATATATATATATATATATATTTTAGAAAGTGAACAACACAATATATAACTACTCCATTACCAAAGGTTTCAGGGCCCTAGACAATATTAATATATGTCTGGATCGTTCATCAGACAGAGGGATTATGAATAGAAAATATGAAATGAGATTTAAAATAATTAATATTAAGATTGTATTAATATTAATGGGCGGTGGATTGGCAGTATCGGTAGAGGGTCGGACACCATGCTTTGACACATAGAGTTACGCCCCTTGCCATTCTGAGTTCAAATCCCGCCGAGGTTAACTTTGCCTTTCATCCTTACGGGGTCGATGAAATAAAGTACCAGTAATGCACTGGGTAATTGCTGGCCTTGTGCCAAAAGTAGAAACAATTATTATTATTATTATTATTATTATTATTATTATGAGTGGTAGATTGACAATATCAGTAGAGGGTCTGATGCCATGCTTTGTCGCATAGAGTTACGGCCCTTTACGGTCTGATTTCAAATCCCGCCGAGGTTAACTTTGCCTTTCATCTTTACGGGGGTCGTTAAAATAAAGTACCAGTAATGTACTGGGGTCGAATCAATGGACCTTTCCCTCCCTCCATATTGCTGGAAGCATTATTATTACCAGTACCTATGTCGTTTGAAACAGATGTTCTTATTTCATCCAACACACACACACATACACACACACACACACACAGACACAGACACACACAGACACAGACACACACACACACACACATACTCATGCAAACATACGCATACACTCACACACCCATACTCAAACACACACACATACACAATCATGCACAATCATACACACACACTCACACAAACATACACACAGGCACATACACATACACTAATACACACGCGCGCGCACACACACACACACACACACACATTCACACTAACACAAACATACACGAGGTTAACTTTGCCTTTGATTCTTACGGGGTCGATAAAATAAAGCACCAGTAATGCACTGGGGTAATTGCTGGCCTTGTGCCAAAAGTAGAAACCATTATAAGTGAATTGGCAGTATCAGTAGAGGGTTGGACACCATGCTTTCTAGCATAGTTACGGCCCTTTACGATCTGAGTTCAAATCCCGTCGAGGTTAATTTTGCCTTTCATCCTTACGGGGTCGATAAAATAAAGTACCAGTAATACACTGGGGTAATTGCTGGCCTTGTGCCTATATAAGGCACCAGTATTATTACCAGTACCTCCACCCACCCAAACCACTTGCTTCACCGACGTTTGGTAAATTCATTGGTAAAGGAATGAACACCAACAACTCCCCTGGTATTTCCCTTTAATTACAGGAATATCAAGTCACGTGATGGTGCTTATATAAGTCATATGACTATGACAGTATAAGTCACATGACGGTTGCCATGTGGACTCTATTAACTTCAGTGACTCTCTCTCTCTCTCTCTCTCTCTCTCTCTCCACCCAACAAATCTGAGCAATATATATTGAAATATGAATCTATGTATATATATATATATATATATATATATATATATATATATATATATATATATATACATATGTATATATATATATATATATATATACATATGTATATATATATATATATATATATACATATGTATATATATATATATATATATATATACATATGTATATATATATATATATATATATATACATATGTATATATATATATATATATGTGTGTATATATATATATATATGTGTGTGTATATATATATGTGAATATTTATACACACACACACATATCTATATATATATATACATATATAATATATACATATATATATATATATATATATATATATATATATGATGCGTATAACATATAACATAATTAGGATATAATTCTTTATTGAATTGTCAATCAATAGATTCATTGCCAGCTTTTATAATTGTTATTTACCAACACCACCACCATCACCGCCACCACCACGACCAACACCACCATTATCACTAGCCTTACCGCTTCCAACATCACCACCATTACCACCACCACCACCACCACAAATACCATTACCACCATCAACACCACCACTATCAGCACCCCCACCAACACCTCCACCACCACCACCAGCATCAACACCACCACTACCCCCACTACCACCACCACTACCACCACCACCAGCATCAACACCACCACTACCAACACCACCACCACCACCACCACCATCAACCCCCCCCCCCCCCACCCCACCATTCCCTATTGTTAAATCAAATGAAAGAATTCCTGTCTGACATTCCTGTGATTTGCCAAATTTTCCTAGAATTGAAATTACATTTTAATGATACATGGATCAATGGATATAGGGAATTGGATTAGGGATTAGGGGAGTGGATCTGTGGCGGGGCTGGGAGGGGGGTTGTTGTTGGTGGGGGTGGGACTGGGAGGGGTTGTTGTTACTGTCGGTGGTGGTGGTGGTGGTGCTTGTTGTTGCTGTGGTGGTGGTGGTGGTGCTTGATGTGGTGGTGGTTATGGTGGTGCTTGTTGTTGTTGTGGTGGTAGTGGTCGTGATGGTCGTGTTGGTGTTTGTCGTATGGGTAGTGGAGGTGGTGGGATGTTGCTAGTGATTAAGGTGGTGTTGTTGTTGGTGGTAGTGTTGTTGTTCTTGTGAGTGGTGGTGGTGGCAGTGGTGTGGGGACGGTTGTTGTTGTTGTTGGTGGTGGTGATCTTGGTGCTGTTGTTGTTGGTGGTGGTGATCTTGGTGCTGTTGTTGTTGGTGTTGTTGTTGTTGATGGTGGTGGGGTTGGTGTTTGTGGAAGTGTGGGATGTGGTATTGTTAGTTGGGGTTGGTGTAGTATTAGAAATGGCGTTGGTGGTGGTGGTGGCGGTAGTATATGTGGTTTTGCAGGTGATTTTTTGTGTTGTTGTTTTGTTGATGATGTTAGCGGTGGTGGTGGCAGTGGTGGTGGCAGTGGTGGTGGTGGTGGCAGTGGTTGCAGTGGTGGGGAATCTAATAGTGTTAACAATATTGTTGTTGTTATTTTTAATTTTTCTGTCCACGGAGACATTTTGTGTTGTTTGAAACTGATGCTCTTATTTCATCCAACACACACTCACACAGATACACACACACACACACACACTCATGCAAACATACGCATACACTCACACACCCATACTCAAACACACACACATACACAATCATACTCACACACTCACACAAACATACACACACGCACATACACATACACTAAAACACACGCACATACACACACACACACATCCACTCACACACAAACACACACACATACACTCACACACATTCACACTAACACAAACATCCACACATCTGATTCAGATTCAATCAGATCAATGAGATATTATTAATGGGAAATCGATTGAATGGTTGCCTGATTTCTCTCTTCATAACAAATATAATACATATTTATGTATATATAATATATATTTATGTATATATAATATATATTTATGTATATATAATATATATTTATGTATATATAATATATATTTATTTATGTATATATAATACATATTTATGTATATATAATATATATATTTTTTATGTATATACAATACATATTTATGTATATATAATACATATTTATGTATATATAATATATATTTATCTATATATATATAATACATATTTATGTATATATAATTCATATTGATGTATATATAATATATATTTATTTATGTATACATAATACATATTTATGTATGTATAATATATATTTATTTATGTATATATAATACATATTTATGTATGTATAATACATATTTATGTATATATAATATATATTTATTCATATATATATATATATATATAATATATATTTATTTATGTATACATAATACATATTTATGTATATATAATATATATTTATGTATGTATAATACATATTTATTTATGTATATCTATGTAGGAATAAAACTACTAGCCACTGTGTGTGTATGTGTATGTGTGAGTGTGAGTGTTTTCATGCGTATACATCAGTACATTAATATATTTATATACATCATATTCCTACATATGTATATTAATCTCCCTCCCTTATTCTCTCCCCCTGTATCATTCTCTCTCTCTCTCTCTCTCTCTCTCTCTCTGTCTCTCTCTCTCTCTCTCTCTCTCTATGTAAATATATATATATATATAGACTGAACCCCTTGTTAAGTTCAGCTTGATTCCCGCCGTTTTAATACTGGTCGTTTAGTTCGGAACTAGCTGTCGAAACGGCCGGAGCTCTGCCGTCGGGGTCCTGACTCTTTTCCTATTACCCACTCTACTACCCCAAGTATCGATTATTCTGGTACGTTCTGGTTCATCTGGTATCTTACCACACCCTCTCTGTTATATATATATATATATATATATATATATATATATATATATATATATATATTATATATATATATATATATATATATATATATATATATATATATATATATATATATATATATATATATATATATTACAAAGAGTCAGGACCCGACGGCTGAGCTCTTGCCGTTTCAAAAGTTAGTTACTGACTTGTCCCAATTCTTTATAATATAACCATACTCTACTATCACAAGTATCGAGCACTCTGTTGAGTAATGGTTTAACCACTCTCAAACTGATTCCATCCTGATATATATATATATATATATATATATATATATATATATATATATATATATATATATGGTGAACAGTGAACTGCACTGATGAAGAGTAATACGCAGAAACATTAGTGTCTACAGTTCTGTTTACATGTCAACACAAGAGCAAGAATGAGGGGCTCATTCTACTGACATGGCTTTAAAAAAACGTCTGTTTGCATAATCACAAACGAATTCAATATTGTTAATAATATTCGAAAAACTCAGATTACATCTATTATATATATATATATATATATATATATATATATATATATATATATATAATAGATTTTAACTTTGCTAGGTTAACTTTGGTAGGTTAACTTTGCC
>CAXHJY010001474.1:55000-65000 GCA_964016885.1 Eledone cirrhosa | reverse complement strand
TATACATACATGCACATATATATATATATATATATATGTACGTATGGGTTTATCGAACATTTATTATAATGTTCGGTTTGTTTGTAAACAAACAGCCCGAATTAAGCCGTACAGTGTTCGGCAACCATCGTTGCCCTTTTGTTCAACACTGACAAAGGATCGATATATATATATATATATTCTCATTCGGCCTGTCATATAATTAAAAAATATGTGTGTTAATTGCGCAATTGCACGTATATCATCATCATCATCATCATCATCAGGTTTAGCGTCCGTGTTCCACGCTTGCATGGGTTTGGACGGGGGTTTTCCCACTTGAGGCAAGAGTGGTTGTCTTGCTCGCATAGGACTGTCTGGCGGGTTTTCTACAGTTGGATGCCCTTCCTAACACCAACCACATTTACAGTGTGGGGCTGGGAGGTTTTTACCGTGTTGCCTACACGGCCACATTACAGCGTGGACTGTCTGGCGGGTTTTCTACAGCTGGATGCCCTTCCTAACACCAACCACATTTACAGTGTGGGGCTGGGAGGTTTTTACCGTGTTGCCTACACGGCCACATTTACAGCGTGGACTGTGTGTTTTTTGTCGTGACACCTACACGATCTCATTTGTTTCGGCCTGGATGTTGTGGGACCAACATAACTTTACATTGAAAGGGGCGGTGTGGGTGGGGTGGAGGTGGTGGGACGGGGGTGTGTTTTGATAGAGGTGCCTACTGACTGTAGTAGGTTTTTACTTTGTATTTAGGTAAGGCGGGTCTTCTCTATTACTGAGTACCGCCAAAGGTCTCGGTCCAGTGACATTGTCTTGGAGAGGTGTAAGCGTGTGAGGTCGGAATTTATCAGCTCGTCCCATGTTTTTCTGGGTCTGCCTACTCCGTGGCTACCGTCTATCTTTATTGCCCTGCACTTTGTTATACAGCTGTCGTCTTTCATGCGCATCACGTGACCGTACCAACGTAGCCTTCTCTCGAGTAAACAACATCTGATCCCTCTTATTTCTAATTTTTTCCTTAGTTCGTTTATGCTTTGCCGTTCACGTATATTACTATTGCACATCCAGCGGAGCATGCAAGCTTCGTTCCTCTCTAGTCTGCGTATATCCTCTGCACACAATGCCCAGGTCTCACTGCCATGCAGCATTGCTGTTCGTATGCAGGCATCGTATAACCTGCCTTTCATTTTTAGGGAGAACCCTCTAGCGGCTAATAGTGGTATAAGCTCTCTGAACTTTTTCCATCCAGTTCTGACTCTAGCTACTGTACTTTCAGAGCACCCTCCCCCACTGCTGATTTTGTCACCCAGATAACGGAAGCTGTCCACTATTTCTATAGAACCCTCTGCGCAGTTGAAGGAGCTAGTATTTTGTGGGCACTTGCTGCTACTTATTGCACCAGAGCACCGGCCACATGTAAAATCTATGTTCTTAGTTAGCTTACCTGTGATCCCACTACATCTTTTATGCACCCATACTTTGCATTTGGGACATAAAATGGAGTTTCTACCTACGCCTTTCCTACACACTGAGCATGGCCATTTCCCCGATGGGACCGCCGCCTTATTTTCTTTCCTACAAACTAGAACTTTAGTCTTAGCCAGGTTAATTTTAAGGCCTTTTGATTCTAGGCCGTGCTTCCACGTTTGGAATTTCTTCTCTAGTTCGGTCATTGATTCAGCTATGAGCGTTAGATCATCTGCGTATAGGAGTTCCCATGGGTAGCCGGTCTTGAACTCCTCTGTTATAGCCTGAAGGGCAATAATAAATAGTAGGGGGCTAAGTACAGAGCCCTGATGGACACCAACTTTTACGCTAAACTCTTCACTATATTCGTTGTTAATTCTAACCTTACTGACTGTTTCTTTATACATGGCTTGTATAGCTCTCACAAGCCATTCGTCAACACCTAGTTTTCTAAGAGACCACCAGATAATGGAACGGGGGACTCTGTCGAAGGCTTTCTCCAAGTCGACAAAAGCTAAGTATAGGGGTTTACTTTTAGCTAGGTACTTCTCCTGTAGTTGTCGTACAACGAAAAGAGCGTCTGTGGTACTTTTGCCTGACACAAACCCGAACTGCATTTCATCTAGATCAATTCTCTCTCTGATTAGTTGCGCTATTACTTTTTCCGTGACCTTCATGACCTGGTCGATTAATTTAATGCCTCTATAGTTACTCCTATCTAGGGCATCTCCTTTTCCCTTATAGCAGTTAACGATGATGCTGCTACGCCATTCCTTCGGAACAACCCCATTCTGTACGACTTGGTTAACTATCCGGGTGACCATGGTGTGTCCCACCGAACCAGATGCCTTCAGCATCTCAGCAACTATTTCCGAAGGCCCAGCCGCCTTACCCGTCTTCATATCTTTGATTGCCTTACTTATTATACTACCTTCAACTAACACTGCTGGTCCCTCTATTGGATCGATCTGGGGGAGACTGTCTTTCTCCCATTTGTTCTCATTTAGAAGCCTTTCGTAGTGACACTTCCAAGCTACCTTCTTATCAGCGTCGGTGATGGCAAGTATGCCATCATCGTTAAGTACACACTTCTCCCCGACAATATCACGGTTTTCCTTGACACATTGCCTGGCAATCCTGAACACCTCACGTTTTTGGTCCTCACGTTGTAGAACATGCTTGAACTTTCTTTCCTCTGCTTCCCTTCTTGCGAAGTACACTTGTCTCCTAGCTTCCCTCCTGGCCACTTGATAGTCTTCTCTACTTCCCCCATCCCGCCATACTTTCCAAGCCTGCTTTTTGGCCTTAATTGACTCCTCCACCTTACTGTTCCACCACCATGTTACTCTCCTCCTACCTACAGGCCTGCTCCAGCCACAGACTTCGTCTGCCGCCGTCAGCAGGTTTGCTCTCAGGAATTCCCACTGTTCCTCTATATTATACGACTCTAATTGCTCTTCCTTACTGTCGAAAGCGTCAAGTAATTTGCTTTGAAATTTATTTCTGGCTATGGGGTCCTTTAGCTTCCATATTTTTCTCCTGAGGATAGTCCTCTTTCGCTGTCTAGTACGTCTCGTCCTGACTATGAGGTCGCTAATTATCAGTCTATGTTGGGAGGTGAATTCTTCATGGGGGTGGGATTTAGTGTTAACAACAGACACTCTGTCACGTCTTCTGGTAAGGATATAATCTACCTGGCTTGTGTGTTCCCCCGATCTATAGGTGATCAAGTGATTGTCTCGTTTTTTGAAGTTAGTGTTACAGATAGTTAAGTTATTTGCGTCGCAGAATTCCAGGATTCTGGAGCCTTCCTCATTTCTAGTACCGAACCCATAGCCTCCATGGATTCCGTCATAGCCGTCACAATGTTGTCCAACGTGACCATTTAGGTCGCCTGCAATAACTATATAGTCACTGTCGGTTATTTGGGAGGTAGCGAGCATCAGTGTCTCGTAGAATCTGTCTTTTATAGCGCGGGGCAGTCCGGATTGGGGTGCGTACGCAGATATTACTGTCACCGTAGTTTTATTGAGGACAAGTCTTATTTTAATTATTCTGTCGTTCACTCTATTTACGTCTATTATCTTATCTGCCCACTTTTCTGCTACCATGATTCCTACCCCACCCAACCCATTGTCATTTCCCACCCAGAAAAGCTTATAGCATCGCTCTTTACCCACGATGAATCTAGCCGACACTCCCCTCCACCTGGTCTCTTGAATACAACAAACATCGACCTCCTTACGTTCAAGCATTTCTACAACCTCGTTAGAGCGACCCTTTAAGGTGCCTACATTCATGGTACCAACTCTGAAGTTTTGGATTGCGTTTGGAGGGTGGGAGCGGTGGGGCGCGGGGGGGGGGGATGGGGTTATGTTAGCCATCCTGGGCCGAAACAAGGAGGAGTGCTTGCATTCTCGTCCACGAGGTGAATTTGGCTTTATCTTTGGCATTGTCGCTGAGCGTCCACATTTTTCTCTCTTCAACTCTCCAGAATTCCGTAGTCCATCCATCATATCGAAAAGCAACCAGTTAAGCGATAGTATGGGCCTCTGACTTATGATTGGTCCACGTAATAATGGTGGTGCGTGGGGGCGGGAGGGAGGGATGATGGGTTGTTAGCGAGAATGTAAGGTTTAAGATAAGATCGCCGTATTTTGGGCATGATTTAACAATAAACGAAAATACAAGATTTGTTTTGTTTAAGAAATTACGATAGAGAAAATGCGGTGATAGGGAAAATATGATTTTTAGAGAAAAGATATGATATATAATGGTGAAAATATGATATAGTGTGAATTTAGGACATAGAAGTGATTGAATGAATGGGTTCGAATGGAGAGAAGAATCGAGAAAAAATTTTGGGCATAATTTAACAATAAACGAAAATACAAGATTTGTTTTGTTTAAGAAAATACGGTAGAGAAAATGCGGTGATAGGGGAAATATGATTTTTAGAGAAAAGATATGATATAGGATGGTGAAAATATGATATAGTGTGAAATTAGGACATAGAAGTGATTGAATGAATGGGTTCGAATGGAGAGAAGAATCGAGAAAAATTTGAACGTTACTTTATACCGAAGGGAACAGCCATCCCAGAAATAGCGAGTTGGCGATTTTGATTAATTTTGGTAGGGTTTTATCTTATATGTATAGAGAGGGAGGGGGGGGGGCAGGAACCAGCATGATGAATGGGTAGGGGGTAGAATATGGGATGGAGCAGAGGTTAAAAGTTTAAATAGGTACTCGAAGATTTGCGTAAAACTTAGCAAGTTTAACAAATTATATTTAAAGGAATATATAATAGTGATAGCGAGAATGTAAGGTTTAAGATATATATATATATATATATATATATATATATATATACATATCAAGGGCGGTGCCCCAGCATGGCCTCAGCCGAATGGCTGAAACAGGTAAAATAGTAAAAGAGTATATCTGTAAGCACAAACACACACACACAGACACACACACACACGTGCACACACACACACCCACACACCCACACACACGTGCACACACACACACACACACACACACACACACACACACACACACACACACACACACACACACACACATCTATCTATCTATATATAAACACACCTCGAACCCAACTGAACTCACCATGATCAAAAACAAAATCTTTAATTTTAATTTTATTCAGTGATAATCTCTCAGGAGTTTCTAGAAATAAACTTTCCGTAAATCTAGAAAATTCTTCAAGGTTGAAAGAAAGGGCGGCATGTGATACCTCGGTACTTCAGAATGCCGTAGAATGCTCTAGAATGCTTTAGAATGTCACACAAGAGCAGTACTTCCCTTCTCAGTTAAAATCCTCGTTTTGCTGTCTTAATTAAATCTATTAATATTTCAGTATTGATTTCAACACCGGCAGAGAAATAAAGTCGAAGTTAATTTGTGATCTGACAGTTACGGTGTCAGTACAATCTAATTGGGCGAGAGATATCATAATATAATATACTTAGCTAAACATTGTATATATGTATGTATATATATGTATATATATATATATATATATATGTATATATATATATATATATATACACATATACACACCTATAAACATATATACACACACATACACACATATATACACACAAATACACACATATATATGTATGTATGTATGTATGTATGTATGTATATATATATGTGTGTGTATGTATGCATATATATGTATATATATATATGTATGTATATATATATATGTATGTATATATATATATATATATATATATATATATATATATATATATATATATATATATATATATAAATAAATGCATATATACGGCTATACATGCATACACACATATATGGAACTAAATACACACACACACACACACATACATACATATATATGTGTGTGTGTGTGTGTGTGTATGTAGCTATATATATATGTGTGGATGTATGTATAGCCGTATACATGCATTTATATATATATATATATATATATATATATATATATATATATATATACCTTTCACACACCTTTACACACATACACACACATACACACACATATACACACCTATAAACATATATACACACATATACACACATATATACACACATATATACACATATATACACATGCACACACACATATAATCTGAACTTTGACCCTTGTCTTACAATGTGAGCTTAATTATATTAATTAGTGCTAGCTATTAATGTATGGAGTGAATTGAAGTGAAGATACTTATCGATCTGAGGGCGAAATCATCATCATCATCATCATCACCATCAACAGTATCGTCATCATCATCATAACTATCATAACAGTCATCATCATCATCATCAGTAGCAGCAGTGTCATCATTATCATCATCATCATTATCTGTAGCAGCAGTGTCATCATCACCACCATCACCATCATCATCACCATCATCACCATCATCATCATCATCATCATCATCACTACCACCATCATCATCATCGTCATCACCATCGTCATCACCACCACCATCACCATCATCACCATCATCATCATCACCATCATCATCACCACCACCATCACCATCATCACCATCATCATCACCACCACCATCACCATCATCACCATCATCACCATCATCACCATCATCATCATCATCATCACCATCATCATCACCATCATCATCATCATCACCATCATCATCACCACTACCACCATCATCATCATCACCACCACCATCACCATCACCACCATCATCATCATCACGATCATCATCACCACCACCATCGTCATCATCACCATCATCATCGTCATCCTCACCACCACCATCACCATCATCACCATCATCACCATCACCATCATCACCACCACCATCACCACCATCATCACCATCATCATCACCATCACCACCACCATCACCATCATCATCACCATCATCATCATCACCATCATCATCACCACCATCATCATCACCATCATTATCATCAACATCGTCCTGCCACTCGCCCTCTTCATCATAATCATTAATGTCTAGGGTGGTAGATTGGCAGTATCGGTAGAGCATCAGACACCGTGCTTTGCAGCATAGAGTTATGGCCCTTTACTTCATGAGTTCAAATCCGGCCGAGGTTAACTTTGCCTTTCATCCTTACGGGGTCGATAAAATAAAGTACCAGTAATGCACTGGGTAATTGCTGGCCTTGTGCCTAAAGTAGAAACAATTATCATTAGCGTCTCTCTCTCTCTCTCTTTCGCTCTCTCTCTCTCTATATATATATATAGCTTCTCTCTCTCTCTCTCTCCCCCATTTCTCTCTTTCTCTCTCTCTCTCTCTTCCCCCTCTCTCACAAATATATCTATATTAATGCGCGAAATTGCATGGGACAAGGTGGCTGATGAGGTAAAGATGCAGCCGTCTGTTGGTTTTATGTAACTGCGCATAGTATCTGCTCATACTGTATTTATATATTTTAGCGCTAACACGCGTCCATTTCAACCCCCCCCCCCACACACACACATATAATCTTTCTTTCCTAACTTTCACACATAACTTTCATATACCTACCTGTTCTCTTCCTATCCGGACTTCTCTGATAAAGGCCTTCCGTCTGAAACGTAGAACTCTCCTCCATTTCCTCTGAGCGTGAACCTAATAAGACATTGTATTTTTGCATCCCCTTGTTTGTTTGTTTTTTTAACTATATATATATAAATAATATAAGATCAAAAGATGGTTAAAAGAGTTCCATGTATTTTATTATGCGCATTTCAAAAACAAATATCATCATGAGATGACATTTGCGTTTTCGTCAGATAAAATAGGGAGACATGAGATGAAGGTTAAAAAACACTTGTGAATAGTGCAGTTTTAAATCAACATATGTTGATATGTTGATTTAAAACTGCACTATTCACAAGTGTTTTTTAACCTTCATATCATGTCTCCCTATTTTATCTGACGAAAACGCAAATGTCATCTCATGATGATATTTGTTTTTGAAATGCGCATAATAAAATACATGGAACTCTTTTAACCATCTTTTGATCTTATATTATTTATACTCCAGTCCTACAAACTGTAGAGTGCTACTTATCCGGTATCTGCATTGCTTTATTGTACTACAATAAAACTCACCTCCTACATATATATATATACATATATATATATATAAATACATTATCGGATAAAGCTAATAGCGATACTCCGGCCACATTCCAACTCACTCAACAAACATTCGGAAATACCTGAGTATATTCCTAATTAAACGTTCGGGGTGCTAACTAATTGTATTGTGTGGATAATTGGCTGTATCATTTCATATGAGATATATCAAATATATCTCTTCCCAGACGACTCGTTTAACTATAAGATTTCTACAAGTTGGGTGAAATTATACCAAATTATGTAGAAGCTTGTATAAGATCAACAGATACTTATTCAAGTGGGCTCTTATAATTCTTCAGTGGGTGCCCAATAATATTAATATTGATAACCAAATCAACATCAATATTTAGCGATAATCAGCATCAGTGCTTGAGGGAGCTGCTAGGTTGTTAGTCCAGCAGTTCTAAAGAAAATCTCACACTGTCCCGAAAATGGGAGGACGGAGACTACCGCCAAAAAACAATACATGCGCATATATATATATAGGAATTAGTATTGGTGCTCAGAAATAGCGATGCATATATGAATGTACGTATAGTATATTTGATAATATACTGTATGTTCATTTAAACATTTTGAAGACCATTCGCTATGAATTTTAAAGTAGTGACTATGTCACTTACCTAGTCTCGGCAAAAACAAAGGGGAGTAATCGACGGTCCCGCTACTCGCTCATAAGCGGTTGGCAAGACTACATACCTCTTCGCTTCTGACGAGAGTCATAGAAGCTGGACTCTTATAGAATTTCACACACACACACACACACACACACACACACACACTCACACACACTCACACACACACACACACACACACACACACACACACACACACACACACACACACACACACACACACACACACACACACGACTTCTACAGGGCTAGAACTGTTTCATTCATTCATACGAATGTAACAGTTCTAGTACTGTAGAAGTCATTTTTATAAATATAATAAAGATGCCTTTACTCTACCAATGTATCGAGTACCTTTTTTATCTGGTGTTACTCCTCGACACAACTCGGGTATATATCTCCCCTCCCCTCCCCTCGCCCTCCTCTCTCTCTCTCGGTGTGGTCACAGACATACACCTATACACACATATATACCAATATAAACAGATTGTCAAGTGAACAAAGTAGTAAGGATTACTAACACACGGACAGACGGTCATTTCTTAGTGTATATATATATATATATATATATATATATATATATATATATATATTTACACACGCAGAGTGTCCCACAAAAATGGATACACACTTCGCTTACCTGTACAGGTATATATATCAGAATGCTGTTGAAGTGTATATACATTTTGGGGGGCACTCTGTATATATATATATATATATATATATATATATATATATATATATATATATATATATATATATATATATATATATATATATATATATATATATGTGTGTGTGTGTGTGTGTGTGAAGGCACATGGCTTAGTGGTTAGAGCATTAGGCTTGCAATCGAAAGGTTGTGGGTTAAATTCTCGGACCGGGTGATGTGTTGTTTCCTTGAGCAAGACACTTTATTTCACGTTACTCCAGTATACTCAGCTGAAAATGAGTACCAGCAATAGCTGGAGGTTTAACCCTGCGATGGACTGGCGTCTTGTCCAGGAGGGAGTCTTGTACTCTCAGTCTCTTCACGCCATGAAACCGGGATAAGCACTGGCCAAATGAGCCTTCTGGCTTAAGACAGACTTTAGACTTTATATATATATATATATATATATATATATATATATATATACGATATTAATAAATGGAAACTATATTTATAAAACCATATTTATTTCATTATATATATTTCAAGGATACCAAGTTACATTATGGTATGCCTTCATCAGACAAAATACAATACATCACAGTTTTATAAAT
>CAXHJY010001474.1:47500-50000 GCA_964016885.1 Eledone cirrhosa | reverse complement strand
GTGGTGTTGGTGGTGTTGGTGGTGTTGGTGGTGTTGGTGTTGGTGGTGGTGGTGATGGTGGTGTTGGTGGTGGCGTTGGTGGTGTTGGTGTTGGTGGTGTTGGTGGTGGTGGTGTTGGTGGTGGTGTTGGTGTTGGTGTTGGTGTCACTGTTGGTGATGTTGTTGGTGTTATTGTTGATGTTGGTGGTGTTGGTGGTGGCGTTGGTGGTGTTGGTGGTGTTCGTGGTGGCGTTGGTGGTGTTGGTGGTGTTCGTGGTGGCGTTGGTGGTGTTGGTGTTGGTGTTGGTATCACTGTTGGTGATGTTGTTGGTGTTATTGTTGGTGTTGGTGGTGTTGGTGGTGGTGTTGGTGTCGCTGTTGGTGTTGTTGGTGTTATTGGTGGTGTTAGTGGTGTTGGTGGTGGCGTTGGTGGTGTTGGTGGTGGCGTTGGTGGTGTTGGTGGTGTTGGTGGTGGTGTTGGTGTCGCTGTTGGTGTTGTTGGTGTTATTGGTGGTGTTAGTGGTGTTGGTGGTGGCGTTGGTGGTGTTGGTGGTGTTGGTGGTGGTGTTGGTGTCGCTGTTGGTGTTGTTGGTGTTATTGGTGGTGTTAGTGGTGTTGGTGGTGGCGTTGGTGGTGTTGGTGGTGTTGGTGGTGGCGTTGGTGGCGTTGGTGGTGTTGGTGGTGGTGTTGGTGTCGCTGTTGGTGTTGGTGTTGGTGTCGCTTCTGGTGTTGGTGCAGAGGTTATTAAATAATCATTAGTGTCCCAATATACTGTGGGTCATTTATATATTAATAAATAATATATTCATATCTATATATCTATCTATTCATAACCTACATAGAATTTATTACTTTTCATCCAATTATGTTCTTCCTCTTCTGAAGAGGTTGGAAATATCTCACTTCTCAGGTATTCTCAGGTAATCCATTGTTTTATTGAAAGATGCTCTTGGACACTAGTAAAGGGGAGGGGTCATTCATTGCTCACGTTTAGATCATTTGTGGCATCGCAGCTGATGCTGCTACTTATCAACTTAGGGCAGATTTTTTCTGCCTTGCTCGGATTTATTTAGAAGGCAGTCTGCATTTCCTTGGTCAGGACCCCGCCAAAGAGATTGCAGCACTTTTAAAGAGATACGGGTAGCTCCACTAATCCTCTTCACTCTTAAACAGCCCCATCCTCTTGCTGTGCTATGTCAGCTTATTTATTGATTTCGTAGCTGGACCCTATATCTAACGGTCACTCCACAACTCGTTACTTCATTAAAACTAATTAAAGGGTCATCTTTATATATTTAAGATATAATTACATCGATAATTAAGACTTAATGTCTGATTTCAGTTCTGTATTGTTCTTAGTACAAACAATTATCTCCCCCTGATGAGGTATTTGTTACAACTTATTGTGCTCTGAGGTCAAATACCAACGACGTCAATTTTACCTTTTAGCTTTTCGGGGTCGATAAATAAAGTACGAACCCAGGCGATGAATTGGTGGGATTGTTAGAGCGCCTTGCGGGTTGACTTGTAATATTTGTACTGGCTCTGACGGTTCTGAGTTCAAATCCAGCCTTCTTTCGCCGTAGAAAGGGTAACTGGTACTTACTGAGCTCCTCATCATGACAATACCGAAGAAATATCCTATGAGATTGTTAAAACATTTGCAACGACAGCAATAACAACAGCAACGTCCTCCTCCCCTCTCTCATCATCAGTACTGTCACCAAAATCACCACCATCACCATCATCACCAATAACAATAACAACAACAGCATCACCAACAACAACAGCAGCAGCAGCAGCAACAAAAATATCCTCATTTTCCCCTCCCTCATTACATTTATTGTTGTCATCATCATCATCATCATCAGCATCAAAAGCAACAGCAGCAGCAGCAGCAACAACAACAGAAGCAACCAACAACTATATCCTCCTCCCCCTCCTCATCCTCCTATCCTTCCTCGTCGTTATTGTCATCATCATCATCATCAACAACTACAACAATAAGTACTGCTAGATCAACATACTAAACCATCCCAGCTACCTACAGTGTTAAGTCATTATACTATGTTACACCTGTCTACACTCCCACCACCACCCATGCACCATTTAGAATTTAGGTTAGTAGGCTGGTACGTTACCCACTTTGCCAACCAATCAACCAGCCAATCAACCAATCAACCAGCCAGCCAGCCTATCAATTAACCAACCAACAAACAAACCAGCCAATCAACCAACCAACCAACCATCCAGCCAAGTAACCATCCAGCCAATCAACCAACCAACCATCCATCCGACCATCCAGCCAACCAACCAGCTAACCAATCAGTTATCAAACCAACCAACCAACCAAACAACCATCGAGCTAACCATCCAACCAATCAACCAGCTAACCATAGAACCATCAAGCCAACCAAACATCCAGCCAAGCAATTAACCATCCAGCCAAGCAATTGACCATTCAGCCAAGCAATTAACCAGCCAACCAGCCAACCAGCCAGCTAACCATCCATCCAACCAA
>CAXHJY010001474.1:42500-45000 GCA_964016885.1 Eledone cirrhosa | reverse complement strand
TATGTGTATGTGTATATGTGTGTATGTATGTATGTTTACATATGTGTATGTATGCATGGATATATATATATATACGTGTGTCTATATGTGTATGTGTATGTATTTGTGGATGGGTGTATGTATGTGTGTGCGTGTATGTATGTATGAATGTATGTATACGCATGTGCATGTGTGTAAGTATATGTGTATATATATATATATATATATATATATATATATATATATATATATATATATATATATATATATATAAGTATACATACACACACAATGCCACACATATATATATAAGGATTTCACACATTTTCCAATATATATATATATATAGGAAAAAGTATGACCCGACGCCAGAGCTCAACCCGTTTCGACGGCTATTTCTGACATACTTTTTCCTATTACCCACTCTACTACCCTAAGTATTGAGTACTCTGGTGCGTTATGGTCCATCTGGTTCCTTACCACAATTCCTTCGTTATATATATATATATATATAGATATATATATTAAGTGTAAGGAATTCTTTTACAATGGAATTAGCTCGAAAGGAAATATTCCTGAGCCGTGTATAAAAGTAATATATATGAGTAATATATATGATGAAACAGATACCAACATATCTGTATTTATATTGCAAAAGAAAGTTAGCCAGACTGAAGAATATTAATTATTTTACCACAGTTCGTCCACATCGATTTAAAATAATAATAATAATAAATCGACAAAAACTAGCTGTGCCGCCAAATGGCTATGATGTTTATACATATTTAAATTTCAAAGTCAAACCTGTTCAGTAGATAAGTTTAAACCTCAAAATCCAAACATGTTTCGAGATGGATACGTGTATAAGTGTAGGAACATCTTGCCACTGCTCTCCTCAGCAAACATCCAGAGACAATTGATAAGCTTCACTTCTAAATAATTTAAAAGACTGTGTGACGCACATGGGTTCACAGATTCAGGCTAGTCTCATAACCGTACTGCTAGAAATAACAGTCGTATATATGAGGCGAATTTTATATATATATATATACATTAACGACAAACACACACTTATATATACAAATAGATGAACACATATACGTATATCCCTGTAATTAGTAGACCAAACTCCCTTTAGAAGTATTAAACATGTTAAAACAACAGTCTGCCACTAGTTGCTTGTTTAATCTTATATTATAGATGTCTTTCAACTTATGATATGTGAGATTGTATTGTATATATATATATATATATATGTAGTTATATATATATATATATACACATATATATATATATAATTGTTTCTACTTTAGGCACAAGGCCAGCAATTACCCAGTACATTACTGGTACTTTATTTTATCGACCCCATAAGGATGAAAGGCAAAGTAAACCTCGGTGGGTTTTGAACTCAGACTGTAAAGGGACGTAACTATGCTAGAAAGCATGGCGTCCAACCCTCTACCGATACTGCCAATTCAATATAATATTAATAAATGGAAACTATATTTATAAAACCATATTTATTTTATTATACATATTTCAAGGGCAACCAAGGCAAATTATGGTGCGCTTTCATCAGATAAAATACAGATTTGTTTTATAAATAAATATTGACATACCCGGAAAAAGGACAACCTTAACGGTTGGAGCTTCCTGGATAGTGGAGATAGTACATTTATTGAGGGTAATACATATTGAGGTAATTAATGTTGAGTGCTTTATATCAGTTATAAAAATGTTTAAGCTTGTTGAATCCCAACAAATTAAATATAACCTCTGCAACAAATTAAATATAACCTCTGCATATATATATATGGGATTCAACAAGCTTAAACATTATATATATATATATATATATATATATATATATATATACAATGATATTAAATAAATGGAAACTATATTTAAAAAAACATATTTATTTTATTATATATATTTCAAGGGTACCAAAAGACTTCAGATAAAATACAAAATTTGTTTTATAAATAGAGATATATCCAGTAAAAATCATACCTTATCAGTTGGATATTCTCTGGATAGTGGAAATGTATTAAGGATTTTTCACATGAATATGTAAATAATAGAAAAACAACCGTTTATTTAAACGACTATGGAGAGAAAGAAGAGAGAAGAGAAGAAGGACAAAATAGTGAGAGAGGGAGAGAGAGAGAGAGAGAGAGAGAGAGAGAGAGAGAGAGCATTTTCCCCCTACACATAAATATAGTAACATTTTTAATAGAAATACTATTAAAATTTCTTACTCTACGACGCCTAATCTTGCACATAACATCACAGCTTCAAATTTAGCTAAACTACCTAGCCGTAGGAACACGTGCAACCCTGTAGTTAGTACTAACTGTAATTGTAGGAATCGGATTGATTGCCCCTATCCGGGAAATGCCTCTCTAGTAACATTGTCTACAAATGTAAGGTTGAAACACCCACGTCCCGTAGGGCCTACATAGGGTTAACCTCCAATAGATTCAAGCAACGTCTTTACATGCATACCCATTCTTTTCGT
>CAXHJY010001474.1:25000-35000 GCA_964016885.1 Eledone cirrhosa | reverse complement strand
AGACAAACACCACCTTCATCTTTTATGTAGACACACAACATCTTTTATGTAGAGTATAGGACATACAAACACCAGCTTTATCTGTTATGTAGAGCATAGGACATACAAAATGGCTGAGTACACAAAACAACTTCTCAGTATAATATAGGACATACAAAATGGCCGAACAGTTAAAACAACGCGGGGCAGCCAGCGTTTGGGCCCCCATTTGCTCATAATAGTGTAAGTTGGGGAGAGCAGGAGAGACGGAGGCAGTGACAGTGGGGGTTTGGTTCCTGTGTTCGGACCTGGTGTATATGTATATATATTTACTGACAATTTAGATTAGTATTTCATATATATCTTGTAATTTATTTCACGTTACCTTTCATTATATTATCAAATAAAGTACCAGTAATGCACTGGGTAATTGCAGGCCTTGTGCCAAAACTAGAAACAATTATATTGTTAAAACAACTTTCTCCCCAACACCAACACCAACTTAAACTGTTGTTTAGTGTAGAACAAGACAAAACAGTTTAAACAACGAAAACAATTTAACTACCAACACCAACTTAAAACTGTTATATTTAGTGTGAAACAGGAAAAACGGTTAAATAGTCGAAACAGTTTAAAACCAATACCAGTTTAAATTGTTATATTTAGTGTGAAGCAGGAAAAACGGTTAAATAGTCGAAACAGTTTAAAACCAATACCAGTTTAAATTGTTATATTTAGTGTGAAACAGGAAAAACGGTTAAATAGTCGAAACAGTTTAAAACCAATACCAGTTTAAATTGTTATATTTAGTGTGAAGCAGGAAAAACGGTTAAATAGTCGAAACAGTTTAAAACCAATACCAGTTTAAACTGTTATATTTGGTGTGAAGCAGGAAAAACGGTCAAATAGTCGAAACAGTTTAAAATCAATACCAGTTTAAACTGTTATATTTAGTGTGAAACAGGAAAAACGGTTAAATAGACGAAACAGTTTAAAATCAATACCAGTTTAAACTGTTATATTTAGTGTGAAACAGGAAAAACGGTTAAATAGTCGAAACAGTTTAAAACCAATACCAGTTTAAATTGTTATATTTAGTGTGAAACAGGAAAAACGGTTAAATAGTCGAAACAGTTTAAAACCAATACCAGTTTAAATTGTTATATTTAGTGTGAAACAGGAAAAACGGTTAAATAGTCGAAACAGTTTAAAACCAATACCAGTTTAAATTGTTATATTTAGTGTGAAACAGGAAAAACGGTTAAATAGTCGAAACAGTTTAAAACCAATACCAGTTTAAATTGTTATATTTAGTGTGAAACAGGAAAAACGGTTAAATAGTCGAAACAGTTTAAAACCAATACCAGTTTAAATTGTTATATTTAGTGTGAAACAGGAAAAACGGTTAAATAGTCGAAACAGTTTAAAACCAATACCAGTTTAAATTGTTATATTTAGTGTGAAACAGGAAAAACGGTTAAATAGTCGAAACAGTTTAAAACCAATACCAGTTTAAACTGTTATATTTGCTGGTTCTTCTTACCGCAGAACCAAATAGTTTCAATGGCAGAAACAGTTTAACCAACCAACACAGCTTAAGCTGTTATTCAGAGATACCTCCTGGAGCAGACCAAAGTAGATTAACCACCCACACTAGCTTAGCCTTAGCCACATCCCATCCTCATATTTGAGGGTCGAGGGTCTTGGACTTATGGACCAGCACTCTCCATAATAGTATCTGTCCCTCTCATCCTCTGCCGTCCCCTGGCCCTTTTTCCCTGCATTGGTCCCTCAAGGATGTGGGTAGTCAAATTTTGGGCCCCGATGACATGACCAAAATACTGAAGTTTCCTTTCTACACACTAGCTTAAACCATTCTATTTAGTGTAGAATAGAATAGAAAAGCAACTTTATATGACTGAAACAATTCACTCAGTCAACTCCAGCTTAATCTGTTCTGTATAATATTTTCTTAGAGCAGGACAAAAGAGTTTAAACAGATAAAAAGGTTTTCCCACCAACACCAGTTTAAAATGTTAGCCATCTTGGCTCGTCAATTTCACAAACATGTGGGTCTTAAATCAGCATTGTAGAGCTTCACCAACTGATCTGGATTAAAGTATTTCTGGCTCTAAAGAAAAGTCTTAGTCTTCGTGAGTCAGTTTTAAAATCTCTCTCGCTCTCTCTCTCTCTCTCTCTCTCTCTCTCTCTCTCTCTCTCTCTCTCTCTCTCTCTATATATATATATATATATATATATATATATATATATATATATATATATATATATATATATATATATAGTGAAAGAGTGAAGAATAATTTGTTATCCCATATATATATATATATATATATATATATATATATATATATATACATTAGGAACATCTGCTTCGAAGAATCAAGACGTATCTGAGGACCTTGCGATTTTCAGAGTCAGGTTCGATTATCACATCGATCGTGCCTCGAGCTGGTCGCCAGAGAAACGATTGTAATATGTCTAATAAATTCCATTCGTCGCAACACTGATTCTCTTTTTTTTCTGTGATATATATATATATATATACATTTAGGTTTGTTGGTTCACCACTGGATAGAACTGGTCATTCCGTATGGTCAACCTTGATATAATATTAGGGAGAGCACTCGACGTAATGCAACTCACCCGTCTTCGTTTGTGTTGTTGGTGGTGCGAGTACGGAGTTAATTATTATAAAATAACAGGAGGCTGGACTGGTGTAATTCCTTAAAGGTTTATTATACTATGAACATTTCAATGACCCAGTTCAGTATAAATCCGGTGACATCATCAGGTATTCCGAAATTTAATATAGGAATATAATAGATACAATCCAAGGGGCTGAAAAGCAGAGAGAGATGCCCAAGACGAGAAGGTGGCCAAAAATTAGCAGTTGCTAATCCTGGTGGCCGCATTGCAGCTATATATATATATATATATATATATTATTCAGAATATTAATAAATGAAGACATTCACATAATCAAAATATATGTTTTATTATATATATTTCGAAGGTACTGTGTTGTTTTTTCAGTACGTCCTCGTCAGATAAAATACATGAATTGATGTATGACATACCTCAACGGGCTTGATAGTTCAATTCCAGTATTGGCAGTACAGTGCCTTCGAAATATATATAATAAAACATATATTTTGATTATGTGAATGTCTTCATTTATTAATATTCTGAATAATATTAATAACTCCAGAAAACTTCTTTGTAGAGTGCTTTTAATCTATTGTAAAGCTATATTCATTGAGTAATCAATGGACCATATTAATCTTTGGTTATATATATATATTGGAACTCTGAAATAGCGATGTATATATGAATGTACGTGCTGTATATTTAATAATATACTGTATGTTTATTGAAAAACATTTTGAAGGCCTTTCAATCTGAATTTAAGTGAGTCACACACGTTTAAACATACTCTTACACTCACACATAATATCGACACTAACACACACGCGCCACTTTGCGTTCTAATTCCTTACCAAGACTGCTTAACGATTTGTTTACACTCTTTATTTTCACATTTTCAATTTTTTCTATACTCGGACCTCCTTTATTTCTGTTTCAACTTTGTGATACTGCTTCTATTTCTCTATTTTATACTCCTGAAGACGGACTTAAGCCCGACACGTCGAACTTTCTTTCCTTTTTCCCATATAAAGTGTGAAACTAATAAAACTTTTTGTCCCTCTGTTTGTTGTCTCCGTGAACTATATATATATATATAAAACGAAGGAAAAGTGGTAAGGAACCAGGTGGACCATAACGCACCAAAGTACTCAATACTTAGGGTAGTAGAGTGGGTAATAAGAACAAGTAAGACCCCGACGGCTGAGCTCAAGCCGTTTCGACGGCTAATTCTGGACGAGCTCAGCCGTCGGGGTCTTACTTGTTCCTATATATATATATATATATATATATATATATATAAATATTTGCTCTAAGGTCCTTATATATTTGATATATATTTATCCTTATCGAGCCCTCTTTGGATTTTAGTCTTCACATTTATTATTATTACTATATATATATATATATATATATATATATATATATATATATATATATATATAATTATCAAAACGCATGTTCCACGTATGAATATAAATAAATAAATAATTGTTTCTACTTTTGGCACAAGGACAGCAATTACCCAGTACATTACTGATACTTTATTTTATCGACCTCGTAAGGATGAAAGGCAAAGTTGACCTCGGCGGGATTTGAACTCAGAATGGAAAGAGCCGTAACTCCATGCGTCAAAGCATGGCGTCCGACGCTCTACCGATACTGCCAATCCAATAAATAATATAATATAATATAATTGTTTCTACTTTTGGCACAAGGCCAGCAATTATCTCAGTGCATTACTGGTACTTTATTTTATCAACCCCTTAAGGACGAAAGGCAAAGTTAACCTTATAATATATGAAAGTTAATATAATATATATAATATAATATAATATATGAGAGTTAATCGGAGCGTGAGACCTACTATTTATTGATTTGAAAGGTTTGTGTGTCATCTATATATATAAAACTGTGGTTGTCTGTCTGTCTATCGATTTTTGGCACACATCTCCTCTTAGAACCTCTCACGGAATTGCACCGAAATTGCTATACTTGTACATTGAGCCCTAGCGTAGACATCGGAAAAAAAAATATTTCAAATTGACCCACCCTATGTGACGAAATCGAATATAATGTATCGATTTTTGAGCGTAAGTGATCAGTTATTTCCCTTTGTTCTGTTTACATTGAGCGTCTTACGTAAAAAATTACGCTGGCTTTCTCAGCGTTTAAAATGACATTGCTGCAAAATTCATCAGTTCGAACACTAAGCTTCCGTTTTGCTTCATTTCCATTTAAAAGCATTTTAAAACAATATTCTTACTTTAAAACAAGTCTAAGTAAAGACTACGTAAAACAAGCAAATATTTCGTCGTTAGGCGTGCAGACAGACAGTCGTGCAGACAGACAGTCGTGCAGAGAGGTGATATACGCGTGCAGACAGACAGTCGTGCAGAGAGGTGATATAGGCGTGCAGACAGACAGTCGTGCAGAGAGGTGATATAGGCGTGCAGACAGACAGTCGTGCAGAGAGGTGATATAGGCGTGCAGACAGACATAACTGATAATTTGGTTACGCTAATGTTTTTCTCTGCGTTGCAGTGTTTACATTTTCGATCTTTGTTAATAAATAACCAGTGCAGTTTCTATCCCCAGCATCCTCTTTTGTTATAACATTCGGGTTATCGTTATGTTTTCTTAACTTCATAAGGCATATTGTTGGTTGAGGGAATATTAATCAAAAACACCACATGCAAGTTTGCACAGTAGACACTACAGTTTTTAAGCCAAGAAAGAAACTTAACATTGTAACTTTAACACAGCTACTGAGCGACCCCGAGCAACGCCGGGCTTTACTGCTAGTTTATTAATAAAATGATGAGGTTAACACTGCATTCTTGGTATGTTGAAGTGATTAAGTATTTGTGTTGTAAAAAGAAGTTAGACCATATTCATTGAAGGTGACGTGTTTGGGTTAGATATGGGTGAGGATTGTGTGCACAAGGTTAACGAGGATGGAAACAGGATATCATCTGTGAGTTTGTGTGTGTACACACACGCACACGCACCCACACACGCACACATACATATACATATATATATGGCTGATATAATACTCACGTGTGTTATTTTCTCATTTTTTTTCTCTGTTTCTTCCTTTTCTCACTCCCCATCTTTCTATTTCATCTTTTATTTCTCGTATTTTCTAGCTGAGGACCATTTTTTTTTTTCAATTTACAGGGAAATTCGTATTTTCTGGTATGTTTACATGCCTACATATTAGATATGTGTATATATTTATACACGTTGGTGGAGTCTCGGTTACACACTGTTTATACAGATATAATGTATGTATGTATGTATGAATATACATGTATGCATGTGTATATATGTATATATATATATAAATATAAAAATATATATATACATGTATGTATATATATATATATATATACATGTATGTATATATATATATGTATATATATATATATATATATATATATATATATATATATATATATATATATATATATATATATATATATATGTATGTATGTATATGTGTATATACATGTATGCATGTGTATATATATGCGCGGGGACATAGAAATAATCGGGCTGAATACCCGATCGCGCGGTTAAGCCACTGGGAGTGAAGGACCCCTAGCCTTTGTCAGGGCATTCTTCTCGGAGAAGACCACTCAGGAAACTGGGTTGACTCAGTAGTTACCGATGATGTTGATCTTTTCTTCTTTTCGGGTTATAGCTACTGTTGCACAGAGAGTGGGATTGGCTAACTTTAAAAAAAAACTTCACACACAGGTATTGCACAAAAGCATTAATTGATAATTATTAATAATTGTTTGTACTTTTGGCACAAGGCCAGCAATCACCCAGTACATTACTGGTACTTTATTTTATCGACCCCCGTAAGGATGAAAGGCAAAGTTAACCTCGGCGGTATTTGAACTCAGAATGGCAAGGGCCGTAACTCTATGCGTCAAAGCATGACGTCGGACCCTCTACCGACACTGCCAATCCACCGTAATAATTGTTTCTACTTTTGGCACAAGGCCAGCAATTTCCCCAGTGTATTACTGGTACTTTATTTTATCGACCCCGTAAGGATGAAAGGCAAAGTTAACCTCGGGGGGATTTGAACTCAGATCGTAAAGGGACGTATGTTATATCGTGCCCCCTCGTTACTAGTACATCGTTCCTTTGTCAGTGTTGAACAAAAGGGCAACGATGGTTGCTAAACACTGTACGGCTTAATTCGGGCTGTTTGTTTACAAACACACCGAGCATTATAATAAATGTTCGGTAAATCCATACGTGCATATACATAAGTGTGCATGTATGTATATATATACATACTACTGTACGTCTGTATACATATATGTATGTACGTATACATACTTATATTTATATATATATATAAGGATAGAACCAATTTAAAACTAGTTAGACCATTACTCAATAGAGTACTCGATACTTGGGGTAGTAGAGTGTGAGTGTATTAAAACTAGTTCCAGACTCTGGAACTAGCTGTTGAAACAGCAAGAGCTCATCCGTCGGGGTTCTGACTCTTTTTAATATATATATAATTTTGTAAATTTATATATATATATATATATAACGAAGGAAATGTGGTAAGGAACCAGATGGACCATAACGCACCAGAGTACTCAATACTTAGGGCAGTAGAGTGGGTAATAGGAACGAGTAAACCCCGACGGCAGAGCTCAAGCGTCCTAATTAGCCGTCGAAACGGCTTGAGCTTTGCCGTCGGGGTCTTACTTGTTCCTATAAATATATATATAAAGTACGTCCATGCAAAACCACCACCACCACCTCCATTAGACAGTAGGACATGTAATAGTTCAAAGTGGAATACTTTTCACTGATCCAAGCACCCGTCCCCTCTATGTGAGGTGTGTACCCGGGTAATGTGAGCCCCCACCCTCACTCCCACCCCACCCCACACCATATAATGACAAGACCATACCCTTAAGTCTTTTACTTCGTATATTGCTTAAGTGTTTTTATGTGCATTGTGAAGTGGTGTGTAGGTGTGTGTGTGGATATGGGCGAGTGGGTGTGTGTCTGTTAGTGTGTGTGGGTGTGTATGTGTCTTAGTGTGTGTGTTTGTTAGTGTGTGAGTGTAAGTCTGTGTGTGTGAGTGTGTGTGTGAGTGGTGTGTCTGTGTGTGTGTGTGCGTATGTGTGTTAGTGTGTCTGTGGGTGTGAGTGTATGTATGTGTGTGTGTGTTAGTGTGTGAGTGGTGTGTCTGTGTGTGTGTGCATGTGTGTTAGTGTGTGTGTGGATGTGAGTGTGTGTAAGTGTGTGTATGGGTGGATATGTGTGGGGGTTGAGTAAGGGGTTGGGGGGTATGGAGGGGGTGATGTGTAGTGGTAGATGTGAGGGGTTGGAATATTGTGTGATGTGTTGTGGTGGAGAGATTGTGTGTATCTGTGTGTGTGTTAATGTGTGTATGTCTGTTTGTGTATGTGTGTGTATGTGTGTGTGTATTTGTGTGTATGTGTATGTGTGCGTGTATTTGTGTGTGTATGTGTGTGTATTTGTGTGTGTATTTATATATATGTGTGTGTGTGTGTGTATTTGTGTGTGTGTGTATTTGTATATGTGTGTGTGTGTATTTGTGTGTGTGTGTGTATTTGTGTGTATGTGTATGTGTGTTGGAGTGTAGGTCACAGAAGGCATGTAGTTATGTGTATGTATGTGTATATATATATATATATTTGTGTAAGAGTGTGTGAAGGTATCTATGATGTGTGTATGTATGTGATAAATACTGAGTTGTCATGAAGTTCTGTATGTATATAAACATATATACCTCAATAAATGCACACACACATATAAACACAAATATATATATATATTGTTATACTTGGAGAGGGTCATATTTGTGTAATAATATTGCCAGAATAAATAACAGAACACACCCACTGTTTGGTTAGACTATATATATGTGTTTGTGTTTATATTGTATCTGTATTTTTGACCGTTGGTCAGTCAATGGTTACATTGAGGACGGAATAAATTAAATTAACCGATATAAAGGACACAGAAGCGAAAACCAACCAAACAGTGAGTGTCTTCTGTTATTAATTCTGGCAATATTATTACACAAACATGACTCTCCCCAAGTATAACAATATTTGTTTCGACACACGATTTCATATCAAAAACCTCGCAAAACTAATTCATCGCCGTTATGCTTTGCAGCACAGTTACGTCCCTTTACGGACAGTTCAAAACCCGCCGAGGTTAACTTTGCCTTTCATCCTTAAGGGGTCGATAAAATAAAGTACCAGTAATACACTGGGATAATTGCTGGCCTTGTGCCAAAAGTAGAAACAGTTATATATATATAACTACATAAATACATAATCGGAGAAAGCTAAAAGCGATACTCCGGCCAAATTCCAACTCACTCAACAACAAACATTAGGAAATACCTGAGTATATTCCCAATTTAACGTTTGGGGTGCTAACTATATTGTATTGTGTGGAAAATTGTATTATTTCATATGAGATATATCAAATATCTCATTTCCCAGACGATTCGTTTCCTTGTAAGATTTCTACAAGTTGGGTGAAATTATACCAAGTTATGTAGAAGCTTGTATAAGATCAACAGATACTTATACAAGTGGGCTCTTATAAATCTTCAGTGGGTACCCAATAATATTAATATTGATAACCAAATAAATATCAATATCTTGCTTGAGGGGACTGCTAGGTTGTTAGTCCAGCAGTTCTAAAGAAAATCTCATACTGTCCCGAAAATGGGAGGAAGGAGGCTACCGCCAAAAACAATACATGCGCATGGCGTTGAACTCTGACAAGAATTCAAGCCACGTGCTAAGAACTCAATTGGATATGAAATAATTGTTTCTACTTTAAGCACAAGGCCAGCAATTACATTACAGGTACTTTATTTTATCGACCCCGTAAGGATGAAAGGCAAAGTTAATGAAATAATAACTATATGTGCGATTCGCTTTATGACACATATAGATATTTATTGAGTTACAAAACTTAAAAGACGCTAATCTACAAAGTACTCAATACGGCTTATTATACTGAGTAAATATATATTATTTTACTTCAGTCTATGAATGATGTCTTCTCTTCCTGTTATATATATATATATATATATATATATATATATATATATATATATATATATAATGAAATGACAGGAGGCTGGATTTGTGTAAATCCTTGAAAGGTTTATTATACTATGATCATTTCAATGACCGGGTTCCGTATGAATCCGGTGATATCATCAGGTATTCGAAATATAATACGTGAATGTAATAGGTAAAATCCATGGGGTTGAAAATTGAGACCCGAGGGCGACCGCTATTCTGTTCCTTCAACCTCA
>CAXHJY010001474.1:12500-20000 GCA_964016885.1 Eledone cirrhosa | reverse complement strand
GTCTAGATTTAAAGGTAAATTCAATATGGCATTCCTGGCTCTTTGAAGTACAGCTACAAATTATTTTTTGCCAGGCGAGTGGAATGGAGAAATGTGAAGTAAAGTGTCTTGCTCAAGGACACAACGGCCTTCTGGGAATCGAACTTACGAACTTACGATCGTGAAGAGAACACACCTAACAACTTTTAAGATACCACACATAACTAAGAATAGTTCACTTACACAGTACATGCCAGGTATCACATTTGACTAACAACAGTCCACTAACACAGGATTATCTGCCAGGTACCAGTAATATAAGTACATAAGTAAAATGGCGCCATAATAGGTGTTTATGTGTTATGCCATTATGGTGGAATTAATGGTGGTAGATTGGTAATATCAGTAGAGCGTCGGACAACATGCCTTGCTACATAAAGTTACCACCTTTTACTTTCTGAGTTCAAATGCTCCCGAGGTTAGCGTTGCCTTTCATCCTTACGGGGTCGATAAAATAAAGTACCAATTATGCACTCGAGTCGACTTGATCCACTTTCCCCCTCCCCCAAACTTGTTGGCTTTGCGCCTAAATCAGAAACCATTATTGTAGAATTAACCAGGGTTTTTTGTTGTTATTTTGTAGGGCTGAAGGGATTGAAAGTCCTCCTGTCAGTACGACCACACAAGGAACCACATCAAGTCTGTGAACTGACAGTGATAGCATTCATCACCCATTGATGGATACATTTGTACGACAAGAGAATCTCAATGAGCAGCGAAGGGAAGGAGTGATTAAGAAAGTAAGTTATTCCAACTTCGTGTGAATGTGAACGTGAATAAGTTAGTTTCATCTCAGTTGAGACTGACTTAAATTAGAGCCGGGAATTGAGAAGATAAGATGACAGCTGATGGTTTTTACACTGTAGCATCTCTGTCAAAGAGGTAGAAAGGTTAGTGGAATGTGTTAGAGGAAGGTGAGAGGGGTGGATGTGTTGTCTGATTAGTTAGTCACACCTTTGATCGGCATTTGTTAATCACCTGTGAACTTAATTGTTTCTCTCTGTGAAAGTAATCTCTGCACTGTTACACCTGACAACAGTACATTGGAATACATCATCAATACAACGACAGAACAGTAGAGTTGTTTAACATCACAACACCACAACAACAGAGTGGTTTAACATCACAACATCACAACGACAGAGTGGTTTAACATCACAACATCACAGCATTGCAACATCATAACAATACAACATCACAACAATACAACATCACAACAATACAACATCACAACACAGCAGTGAAGCATTACAACAACACAATATCACAAAACCACAACATCACATCACATCACAATATACTGTCACACTCCAACAACAAAATAGTATAGCATCACAACAGCACAACATCACAACACAGCAGTGAAACATTACAACAACACAATATCACAAAACCACAACATCACATCACATCACAATATACTGTCACACTCCAACAACAAAACAGTATAGCATCACAACAGCACAACATCACAACACAGCAGTGAAACATTACAACAACACAATATCACATCACATCACATCACAATATAGTCACACTCCAACAACAAAACAGTATAGCATCACAACACCACAACATAACCAAACATCGCACAACAACAACAGAACCTCACATCACAGCATAACAACATAGCAGTCCTTTATTTTTAAATTTGTTATTTAAAAGGGAGATTTGGGTGCTATTTCTAGTTGGTCGATCAACCACATAAAGAGTCTCTTATTAGTTCTTATGAATGTGACTGTGTGGTATCTGCCTATATATCTGCCTATTGTTCTTCAGAGTTTAAATTATAAGTGTATGTATATAGACAAAATTACACATATTTATACACACACACACACACACATGTGTGTGTATGTCTGTATATATATATATATATACATGTGTGTGTGTGTGTATACGTTTGTGTGTGTGTGTGTATATATATATATATATAAATGTATACATTTATGTATCTATATGTATATGTATATATTTATGAATGTATATAATGTATATATATATATATATATATATATATATGTGTGTGTGTGTGTGTGTGTGTGTGTGTGTGTGTGTGCGTGCCTCGGGCGTGACCCTTGTAAACAGAATATTTAAATTATCCTTCAGTTAAATTTCAATTAAGAAACGAGGAAAGTTCATTAAAACAATATTAGCAACAACAACAACAACAACAACAACAACACCATTAATAACAACAAAGGCAACAACTACAACAACAGCAGCAACACCAACAACAAAACTATTAACAGCAACAACACCAAAACAACAACAACAGCAATGAAAACAATGACAACAACAGTAACAACAACAATAACAACAATAACAGCAGCAGCAACAACAGCAACAGTAACAACAACAATAACAACAATAACAGCAGCAGCAACAACAGCAACAGTAACAACAACAATAACAACAATAACAGCAGCAGCAACAGCAGCAACAACAACAACAACAACAACAACAACAGTAACAGCAATAGCAGCAGCAACAACACCAACAGTAACAACAATAACAGCAGCAACACCAATAACAGTAACAACAACAACAGTAACACCAACAGTAACAACAATAACAGCAGCAACAACAACAGTAACAACAACAACAGTAACAACAACAACAACAACAGTAACATCAACAGTAAAAACAATAACAACAGTAACAACAACAACAACAGTAACATCAACAGTAAAAACAATAACAACAGTAACAACAACAACAGTAACATCAACAGTAAAAACAATAACAACAGTAACATCAACAACAACAGTAACATCAACAGTAAAAACAATAACAACAGTAACAACAACAGTAACATCAACAGTAAAAACAATAACAACAGTAACAAAAACAACAACAACAGTAACAACAACAACAACAGTAACATCAACAGTAAAAACAATAATAACAGTAACAACAACAACATTTCTTAGAAATTAATTTTTCTTTATGGAATATCATGTCATTATAGAATCAATTGGTCCAAGGTCACATGACACATACTCACACACACACACACACACACACACACACACACACACACACACACACACACACATATATATATATATACATATATACATATATAGTATATATATACATACATAGAACATTCGTACATACATGTATACATATATTCGTACATACATTTGCTGCCTGCATACATAAATATGTACATAGATATATACATACATATATACATAGATACATATATACATTGATACACACACACACACACTCACATATATACATATATATATATATATATAAACAAACATATTTACATATATATACATACATGTATAAATACATATCTACAGACATATATTGAGATACATACATAGATACACACATGTATATATACATACATACATATTTACATTCATATATATATACAAATGTACATAGATACATACACACACACACACACACACACGCGCATATATATATATATACATATATACATATAGACATACATCCACAGACAAACATACATACATATATACATAAATATTCATACATTCATATGTACATAGATACATACACACACACGCATATATGTATATATACATATATACATATAGACATACATCCACAGACAAGCATACATACATATATACATAAATATTCATACATTCATATGTACATAGATACATACACACACACGCATATATGTATATATACATATATACATATAGACATACATCCACAGACAAGCATACATACATATATACATAAATATTCATACATTCATATGTACATAGATACATACATACACGCATAAATACAAAGATATATACATATATATATATATATATATATATAAACATAAACATATTTACATATATATATATACATACATACATAACTACATACACATATATATCTACATACATACACACACGTATATACATGCATTCATACATACATACATACATATACATACATTCATATGTACATACATACACACATAAATACAAAGATATATAGATATATATAAACATAAACATATTTACATATATATATACATACATAACTACATGGTGGCTGCCAACTCGTTTTCAAGTACGGCCACTACTTTATATCCATGTAGGAGAACCCCTACCGATGCGCTGAACGAGTGTGACTTTTTAGTCCAGCCAGCGACTTGAAAACTCTGGTACAAACACTACACCTGTGACAATTATTGACACATAGTGCTGGGCCCATGGTACCATGTGACGACAAGTGCAGAGAGATCTCCAGATATAAAGCAATGCCTGTGCCGTGAAGCTTTTATAGTGAGCAAAGGCACTGCACAAAGCCAGTCCCACTCTCTTAACCAAGACGATATTTACCAAAAAGAAGAACAAGTCAACATCATTGGATACCATCAGGGTTGCAGGTGTTATATCAGAGTTTTCCTTCTCCTAGAATTCTGCCTTGACAAAGGCTAAGGGGTCATCTCTCCCAGTGATTTTGGATGGCCATTGACTCTTAAGAGCTCCTTTGCCCTTTGACAGGTTTTGTTTTTAGTCCTGCAGGATGTCCAAAGTCACCCTCCTCACCAAGAAACCTTGGTGGGGTTGCCAGTTTAGTCGCCAACGACCCGACCATGAGACACATAACTACATACATATATAACTACATACATACACACACGTATATACATGCATTCATACATACATACATACATATACATATACATACATTCATATGTACATACATACACACATAAATACAAAGATATATAGATATATATAAACATAAACATATTTACATATATATATACATACATAACTACATACATATATATCTACATACATACACACACGTATATACATGCATTCATACATACATACATATACATATACATACATTCATATGTACATACATACACACATAAATACAAAGATATATAGATATATATAAACATAAACATATTTACATATATATATACATACATAACTACATACATATATATCTACATACATACACACACGTATATACATGCATTCATACATACATACATATACATATACATACATTCATATGTACATACATACACACATAAATACAAAGATATATAGATATATATAAACATAAACATATTTACATATATCTATACATACATAAATAGATACATATATGCCTACATACATACACACACGTATATACATGCATTCATACATACATACATATACATATACATACATTCATATGTACATACATACACACATAAATACAAAGATATATAGATATATATAAACATAAACATATTTACATATATATATACATACATAAATAGATACATATATGCCTACATACATACACACACGTATATACATGCATTCATACATACATACATATACATATACATACATTCATATGTACATACATACACACATAAATACAAAGATATATAGATATATATAAACATAAACATATTTACATATATCTATACATACATAAATAGATACATATATGCCTACATACACACACACACACATACATGCTTAAAAGGAACGATCGACTTTCGTCAAATCGGACCGAGGGAACAATGTTTCCGTTGGTCTTTCCAATTGCTAACACTATCTATCTTTCCAATTGCTAATACTATCTATACATGCTTACATACATATATCAGTGGCGAAGGGTAGCCTGGAAAGCAGGGCATGCAGTCCAATCGCCATGGCGGAAAGTGGGGCTGTGCAGCCCCCCCCCCCCCCCCCCCCCAAAAAAAAATCCCTCTAAATGACCCTCCCGGTCAAAGCCGCATGTAGTGTTATCTAGTGTGTGTGTGTGTTATCTTTTTATGTGTCTACGATTTAGTAAGCAGTCAAAATTCTGCTTGCCCCAAAGCTGTCGTGTGTTTGTGTGTGTATGTGTGTGTTATCTTTTTATGTGTCTTCTGCTTGCCCCAAAGCTGTCGTGTGTGTATGTGTGTATGTGTGTATGTGTGTGTGTGTTATATTTTTTGTGTTCATACGTTTTAGTAAGCAGCCAAAATTCTGCTTGCTTCAACCGACGCATGCACTGCATGCGTTGCATGCACGGACCCTTCGCCCCTCATGCATATATATATATATATATATATATATACACATATAATTTATCAACGAAAAATAATTGATTAGTATTTTAGTTTTTCAATTTAATAAAATGATATATCTACTCCATATCTGATGAGTCACTACTCACACACACACACACACACACACACACACACACACACACACACACACACACACACACACACACACACACACACACACACACACACATATGCACACGCATACATACAAACATGAGAACGCGTGAATAATCGTATGCATTTGTGCACTATAGATTTAGTTACATACTCACACACACACACACACACATATATATAGAGATATTTACGTGGATATATATGAAACGTATATATATATATACACACGTTTAATTTATACACATATATATACATACATACATATTTACATTCATATATATATACATATGTACATAGATACATACACACACACACGCATATATATATACATATATACATATAGACATACATCCACAGACAAGCATACATACATATATACATAACTATATGTATATATATATATATGTAGATAGATATTGGGATACCCTATATATATATATATATATATATATATATATATATATATATATATATATATATATATATATATATATATAGGGTATCCCAATATCTATCTACATATATATATATACATATAGTTATGTATATATGTATGTATGCTTGTCTGTGGATGTATGTCTATATGTATATATGTATATATATATGCATATATGTATATATGTATATATATATACACACACAGAGCGTCCTAAAAAATGTATATATACACTTCAACAACATTCCAATAAATATTGCCTGCACAGGTAATCGAAGTGTGTGTTTGTATAAAAAAGGGTAAAGTCCCCCTTCGGTCACGAATCACCATGGGATTTGCACCCAGAAAGTTTTTCCTCCGAGGCACAAGTCCAGGCAAGGTTGTTTGTGGAAGACCAGGAGTCACCCATGCATACCAGTCTCCCCTCTCCACGCCACCGACGAGGTCCAGAGGAAAGGCAATGACCGATACAGCTTGGCACCAGTGACGTCACAACTCATTTCTACATTTTTGTGTGGTTGATTATGCTAATTGGGAGAGAAAATGGAGTATATATCTTATCAAATGATTCTATGGACATAATTTATAGTATATATATATGTATATATATATGTATATATATATATATATATATATTGTTATACTTTGGGAGGGTCATGTTGCCAATAAGAAACACATGCACCAGTTGCTTTCACTTCAATTTATTATATATTTATAAATTTATAAATTTACAAATCTACAAACCTATAAATTTCTGGTTGGTTGGTTGGTTCCAAAACCAGATAGTTGTTTATATATAGTCATAGTCCTTTCGTCACACACTCTGTGACCTCTT
>CAXHJY010001473.1:0-25000 GCA_964016885.1 Eledone cirrhosa | reverse complement strand
TGTATGTACGTGTACATACTTATATTATATATATATATATATATATATATATATATATATATATATATATATATATATAGATATATATAAACTAGAAATTGATTGGAATCTTGGAGCATATTTTACGGGTGATATGGCGCATGTCTATCTGACATGACACCCTTAATTTAACTTAATTTTGGATATATATACATATATATATATGCGTTGGTTTGTATTCCAATTATATTAAGTTTAGATGGGTTTTTGCACATGTAAAATCGTATATCCGGGGAAATGTCGAAGACGAGTTGGGTCCCGTCATTGTGATTGTACACTGAGCTGATCGATATCGGAAGAATTGTTACATATCAATAGTATGCCGCAACACTGACTTCGATGACTTCGACTCTACTTACTCTCTCTCTCTCTCTCTCTCTCTCTCTCTCTCTCTCTCTCTCTCTCATATATATATATATAGTAATAATAATAAATTTGAAGACTAAAATCCAAAGAGGGCTCGATAAGGATAAATATATATCAAATATATAAGAAACGTAGGACCCCGACGGCTGAGCTCCGGCCGTTTCGACAGCTAGATGTCGAAACGGCCGGAGCTCAGCCGTCGGGGTCCTGACTCTTTTCCTATTACCCAATCTACTACCCTAAGTATCGAGTACTCTGGTGCGTTATGGTCTACCTGGCTCCTTACCATACGTTCTCTCTCTCTCTCTCTCTCTCTCTCTCTCTCTCTCTCTCTCTCTCTCTCTCTCTCTCTCTCTCTATATATATATATATATATATATATATATATATATATATATATATATATTTAAGATTAGATTTGTTTCAAACGAGAAAAAGAGTAACATGCCCAATAAGACTTTTTCCAGAGAGAGGTGGTGAAGAAGGAAGAAAGAAACAAGGAAAAAGTATCCTACTTTATTTTTTCTCGAGGTAAGTAATTACGTTATGGAGAGAGATATGTGAAGAGTGAAACCAAATACATTCATGTACATGCAGGATTTATGGTGAGCTCGCTTGATGCGACAGTCGCTGTCAGACAGCCAGGGTGTGAGATACTGTACTACTTACTCGTCACATTTTCATTTTGCCCGATACTGCCTACAAAAATACTGAGTTTCCGATTACTTTGATAAATGGAGATGAGAAGTGGATGTATGAATACGACCTGTAAACCAGAGCTCAATCTTCACAGTGCAAACATCTCAATGGAGAATATATTGCCACAGAGGATAAACTAATATTGTAGAACTTACTCTGAATCGTCCGTTTTTCTCGTGGAACCATCTCATGTAATCATGGAATATATCATAAAAACAGTCGCAGATATAATCGATCCGGAATATATCCATGTTAGTTCTGCCGTGGAATCCTGCAAAGTAAAAAAAACAAAACATTTTAAGAATGAATAACATTGATTCCTTACATACATGACCAATTACTATTTTTGTATAGTAAATTTTCATTGTATTACTTTTAAGTAATAGGCTTTTTGTCTTAGGCTTTTTGCCCTATGTAAGTACGTCATCAGCAAATCTAGAATACATTATTTGGATTGGCAGTATCGGTAGAAAATCGGACACCATGCTTTGCAGCATAGAGTTACGCCCCTTTACGGAATGAGTTCAAATCCCGCCGAGGTTAACTTTGCCTTTCATCCTTACGGGGTCGATAAAATAAAGTACCAGTAACGTACTGCGGTCGATTTAATCGACTTTCCTCTCCTCCCAAATTACTGGCCTTGTGCCTATACTAGAAATCATTGCGGTGAATTGGCAGTATCGGTAGAGGGGCTGGACGCCATGCTTTCTAGCATAGTTACGTCCCTTTACAGTCTGAGTTCAAATCCCGCCGAGGTTAACTTTGCCTTTCATCCTTACGGGGTCGATAAAATAAAGTACCAGTAATGTACTGGGTAATTGCTGGCCTTGTGCCTAAAGTAGAAACAATTATTAAATACTACAATATATATGTAAAATAGTGTTAAAATATAAATTGAATATTGCATTAATATACTCTCAGGTCTTGAATAATTGCCTTGCCCCCAATTATTAATTTTTTTAATTTTTCCACCCTAACCACCACATTTTTAACCACCCCACTTATTCAATTTTGATAATCTAACTCCGGTGAAATGTTATTGTAAGTGATTCATATTGATAAAGAATCTGGAGAATCTAATAATGGTTTCTTATATAGGCACAAGGCCAGCAATTTTTGGGAAGGGAAAATCGACCCCAGTGCGTGACTGGTATTTTATTTTGTCGACCCCGTAAGGATGAAAGGCAAAGTTAACCTCGGCGGGATTTGAACTCAAATCATAAAGGGCCGTAACTCTATACTGCAAAGCATGGCGTCCGACCCTCTACCGATACTGCCAATCCAGCGCCTAATAATTGTTTCTACGTTAGGCACAAGGCCAGCAATTACCCAGTGCATTACTGGTACTTTATTTTATCGACCCCGTAAGGATGAAAGGCAAAGTTAACCTCGGCGGGAATTGAACTCAGAATGGCAAGGGCCGTAACTCTACACGTCAAAGCATGGCGTCCGACCCTCTACCGATACTGCCAATCCACCGCCTAATAATGATTTTATTTTACATTTAAAAAAAACATTATTTCTGATAAAAAAAAAAAAATTACAAGAAATTCCATGTTTACGAACGTACACTATACAATTACCCCCCCCCCTCCATCGTTTATTCCAATCCCCGCTTGTAAGAATTTAAGCAAATGTCCAACCACCCCAGTTTATCCCTCCTCCAACTTACCCCCCCCCCTATTATATGGGACCTGAAAGTACGTGAAAATATTTCTTCTGAATATGTCTCAGTCATCATATATACTAAATTCTACATTTTGTACTTTGTTCGAATAGAAATAACAATTTTACATATGTATGCGTGCGCGTGCACACACACACACGCACAGATACACACGTTCATAATCTCCATAGAGTTATAATCAAGCACAAACACCCACAATCGCGTACACATATTTTCATAAGAGCCGGTGATTAGCTTCTACATCATACTGCGAAATAATAGCTTCTACATCAGTCTGTGAAAAGATAAGACACCGTACATTAGTATGGTGAAAACGACATTTGTGGGGAATTTGAAATAAAACAATGATTAAATTTTATTGAAAAAGATACGACGAAATGATAGCGGTTGGTTTGGATTCATATTTTAACTAATGGAAGGGTAGTGGATTGGTAGAATTGGTAAAGTCTCGGATAAAATGCCATTGCGGTATATTCTGAATTCGAATCCCACCAGGGGTTGATTTAATCAACTTTGTCCCTCCCCACAAATGTGCTGGCCATGTGCCTAAATTAGAAATCAATATCCGTTCTTCTGGAAAAGTTACATATTATAGATGTTCATTAGATCTGCTAAAATAGCTGCAAAATATCCTTCAATTTACATTGCCCGTCTAAAAAGAAGGGCGCCATGGAAAATATGGACATAACAGTTGATTGACAAGAACCCAGACCTTATTTGCTGAACGAACGGGGTGGTACTCGTCAAATTGGACCGAGGAAACAATGTTTCCATTGGTCTTTTGAATTGCTAGTACTATCTACCGTTCGTAAATTCAGGCGGAAGCAGCAACGTGAAATAAAGTATCTTGTTCAAGGACAGACGCATCACCCGTCCCGAGAATCGAACTCACAACCTCACGATTGCGAATCCAAGTCTCTAATCACTCAGCCACGCGCCCTCACAGGACATTATGTCTAGAAAAAACGGGGAGCTCAAAACTGAAATACAGTTGATCATACATCAACTACACGAGAATTTATCTGGAACTAAACAACAATCTCTGTGAGAAGTCGACAAAAGTCTCATCTAATAAAAGGAGATTTAGCTCTATACAGAGGGCGAGGGACAAAGCTACATGAAAATTCATCTGAACCTAAACAACAACAATATCTGAGAAACTTTAAAAAAGCCCATCTAATAAAAATAGATTTAACTCTATTCAGAGGTCGAGGGACAAAGATCTAAGACAAACTCACCAAATTCTCTAGCAAGATAACGAGATATAGCCATAGACTCCGGTATTTTGGTCATATTGTCAATTTCCAAATATGGCAAACAGCGACAAGGTGCCTCTGTAAACAAAAAACAAAAACAAAAAATGAAATACATTTAAACATCTAATTGAAACGAATCTTTATTGGGATATGGCGGCGAATTAGCAGAATTGTTAGAATGTCGTATAGAATGCTTTGAGGTATTTGTTCAAGTTCGTTGAGTTCAAAGACCGCCGGGGTCAACTTTGCATTGAGGGATGGGTTTAGCCAGGTTTAAAATAATTGAACCTTGTTGGAGTAGATCATTAATCAAGGGCGTTCCTTCCGTGAGCATCTCATCTTTTTTGTATACCATGGACTACATTCTTTGATGTTTCCTTCCCGTTTTTAAGACAGTAGATTATGGCTACTATTTCTAGTAGGTTGAGAAGCCACATAGGATTTCTCTCGTTTGCTCATGGAAATGTATGCCAAATATACATATATGCAGAAACCCTGCAGAGAAAATATATTAATCGAAATGGAATTGAATAAAAAAACAAAGTGTAATTTATAATATAAAATGGTGACTTTGTATTTTAGTCTTCAAATGGAATTAAAACATACAGCTTCAAAGGAGATCAAAAAGAAAAAAAAATGCTTCATTTGCAAAGAGTGAAACACTTTTCCAGAGCACAATGTGAAACTGTTTAACTTAGCAGAAAGACAATGAAAGATATTCCAGAGCTAAAAATGAGAATTATATATTTTTTATTTTTTAATAGAAAGGATAATTTCATCTATCATTATTCACTGGAGATAGATTGGCAGTATCGGTAGAGCGTCGGACATCATGCTTTACTACATAGAGTTACGTCCCTTTACGTTCTGAGTTCAAATGCCACCAAGGTCAACTTTGCCTTTCATCCTTACGGGTTCGATAAAATAAAGTACCAGCCATGCACTGGGGTCGATTTAATCGACTTTCTCCTCTCCCAAAAATGTTGACCTTGTGCCTAAATCAGAAACCTTTATTTACTACAAATTCCCAGTGGATTGGCAGAATCGTTGGCGAGTCTGACAGCATTATTTGTGGTGTTTGGTCCACTTCACTGCGCCCAGGTCAACTTTCCCTTTCATCCTTTCAAGGTCGATAAATAAAGTATTAATCCAGTACTGAAATCCATTATTTTTGTTCTTTCTTTCTTTCTCTGGAGTAATTATCTTATGTCCCGACATGGAGAGAAAAGGGCCCCGCCAGGTTTAAAATGTCCACAACACACCGTGTGTCATGATGGCGTTTCTACGATTCCATCAGGAATTAAATGCCCTTCCTTCCTACCGAGGCATTTCTGCCAATTCGCCACCTTATATAGATAGAGACTTTGGTTTTTATGTTACAACAATGCCCATGCAAGATGTAGGGTAATAAAATCCAACGAAGTTTCTTGATGTGAGAATTGAAAATATCTAAACTTTCGGATGGAGGGTTTTCGACGTAATACCAGTATTCGAAACGTTACATTACTCACTTGAAGACTCAGTTATGTTGAATTGTTGGGAAGTTTACTTTGTAATCGTTACGTCCTGGGTTCGACCCCATTGCATCTTGTTCAAGTGTTATTTACCATAGCCACATGTCGATCCATGTCTTGTGAATGAAACAATCGAAGACAAGACAATCGAATAGACTGTACATGTAATTCAAAGAGCCACACTTGTTACACACTGTGCAACTCTGAATCTCCTATAGAATTACATTAATGGTACACGTGTCAGTGAAATACTCAATCACTTATTTGGCAATTTCATGAGCAGGTTGTTCCGTTGATCAAACTACTGCAATACTCATCATCGAAACCGACAGAGATCCATTCCACTGCAACTAAACTATTGACTCCAATAAAATTATATTGGATGTTATTATTGTTGTTGTCGGAAGAATTGGCAGAATCGGTAGAGCGTCGGACGACATGCTTAGCGGCATAAATCTCGCCGAGGTTAGATTTGCCTTTCATCCTTACCGGGTCGATAAAATAAAGAACCAGTAATGCACTGGTTCGATTTAATCGACTTTCCTTATTCCCCAAAATTGTTGGTCTTGTTCCTAAATCAGAGAGCATTATCGTTGTTGTCAGACATTTTGTTAAGTTCCGAATATTAGTCTAAAAGACAAGGTAGCTGTTTAAACGCGTTAACAAGTTAAAAAAAAAATACTTACTGCTTTTGTAATGGCCCCATTCGGAAAATTCAATACGCTTGTCTTGAAAATGAACTCCGGCTGCGGAGAACAACATCCGAAGGACTTCTGCACGTCCACGGCCATTGAAATAATACAAAGTGTAGGAAGGCATCTTACTAATTCTTCGGCAAAACTAGCAATGTGAAGACAGGTTTCCTTGTGGCATAATTTAATGACAGTTTCACTTCCTCATCCCACCTCTGCGTTTATACTTCTCTCTTTTTTCTCTCAATTTCTTTCTTTCGCTTTCGTATTTACTTTCTGTCTTATGTTGTATCTCTAATTATTGCATGAATATATGTAAATATGTATATATATATATATGTGTGTGTGTGTGTGTGTGTGTGTGTGTACATGTGAGTGTGTGTATAAACATTTGTGTGTATATATGTATGTGCGTATTTGAATGTATGTAGGCATGTATGTGTGTAACAATCTCTTTCTCTCTCTCTCCCTGTCTCTACACATCTCTCTTTCTCTTTATGTATATATATATATGTGTGTGTATTTGCATATAGAGATATACATAAATATGTGTATGTACATGTATGTATGTGTAGTTCTGTTGTTAAATAGCCTTTGCTATTTCCTTAGTTTCTAATCTTCTAATTATTTACACAACGTTCACTCCTCCCCCATCTTCTATCTCACTTACCCCCCTTCTCTCCATGTGCACTCACACACATACACACACATACACGCGCATAAACACACATACACACACACATACACACACACAAACACAGGCACACCCACATACACACACTCACATATACGCATACACACACACACTCACACACACGCGCACAGACACACACATATACATATAATTTCGAAAAGCTACCCTTTCCATATTTTCTTCCTTGCCTTTCTCCCCTCCCCTCACCCTAACACTTATTCGTTACATACATATCATATACCACCTCTTACACTTTTCCCCCCTCTTTCTTATAATCTATATTTCCAGGTCCAACCCTTCATTGCTCACCGTCTCTCTTCCTTTCTCTCTTCCATTAGTCTATCTCTCCATGTCTACAGACTCAAACTCCACCCTTTCCTCCATTCTTCACCCACCTACCTGTCCCTGGCATCTCTTTATCTGTCAATGACCAAACATGTTATTCACTTCCGTTTATGCCCTTGTATTGAACAAATTAAAGTTCATAGAAGAAGAATAGAATGCCTACACACACACTTACACACTTACACACTTTCTCTCTCTCTCTCTCTCTCTCTCTCTCTCTCTCTCTCTCTCTCTCTCTCTCTCTCTCCCTCTCTCTCTCTCACACACACACACGCACAGTATTCTAAACATACGTATATACATACATACATACACACACATGTATATATACATATTCATTTACTTATCCAATATATATATATATATATACACAGGCACAAACACACGCACACACACACACACACACACGCACGCACACACACACAAACACGCGCGCACACACACACAAACACACACACACATACATATATATATATATATATTAATACAGGCGCACATACATTCATACATAAACATAATGAATGCTGCATAATAAATACTTGCGTATTGGAGAAACTGTCATGATTGCACACATACGCACACAAACAAAGACACACAGAAACAAATAAAGTGGTGGGAAATTGCCAAAAACACAACAAACAAACAAAAACAGTAAAGAAAAGGAAAGAAAAAAACTTCATAATATAATTGTATTTTGCAAGAAACATACTTCCTACATCCGGTGCTAGGACCCACTTCCTCATTAATTTGACAATTAAGTTATGAATTCATCTGCAAATGAAATGACATATTAATAATTAGACTTGAAGATTCATTGACATTATGACAAATCGTTAGAAAAATTACGCAGAATTCTTAAATAATTATACCGCGTACATAATATAATATTTAGGAAGTTGTAGAAAATGTTTCTTCATTTATCTTTATACTTTATAGCAGTGCCGTCAATAAAGACGGCAATAGATTTAAATGTATTTAATTATTGAAACTCGAGCCGGCGGGGCTGGACCGAGGGGACGGCAAAAAGCCCGATGACATCACCATCTTCCCGTACCGCAGCGGTAAACCCCCTCATCTGGGATGCCAAATGCAGCGACACATACTCCAGCGGCAAGCTGATGCAGTCTGTGACTAACCCAGGATCTGCTGCACTTCAGGCCGAGGATGATAAACTCTCCAAATATCGGTCGCTCTCCGACAGGTTTGCAGTCGAGCCTTTAGAAGTAGAGACCTCTGGTGTCCTTGGCCCTAGGGCCCCCTTCCTACTCACCACCATAGGCGCTGAGCTGACTACCCGCAGGTGTGAGCCTCGTGAGCTGGAATGGCTCTTCCAGAGCATCTCGCTTACCATCCTCCGGTGAAACGCCTTCTCTATTCTGTCCGCTGGGGCCGTGGGGCGGCCAGCGCATGGGACCCCCATTTGCTCATAATAGTGAAAGACAAGGAGGGCGAGAGAGACGGGTGTAATGACGGGGGTAATGACGGGGAGTTTGATTCCTCTATGTTCGGACCTGATGTACATGTGGGTATAATTTTTCACTATCGATCCTTTCCGTTGCTGATTCTTGTAGTGTGCTTATTATAAGTGTCTTGTCCTTCCACCTCCACTGTATTAATTTCTATTGATTTGTTTCTTTTGTAAATTATATTCATTACATAAATTATTACAATCAGTATGACATAGGGTGGGAGCTTTATGGTAGTATTAGGGGAATAGTAAATGACAAGTGGATTCAGTCCTACAAAATATCTGGACCATGTAGTTAAATATCAAATTAAATTACATCAGTGTGAGTGTGTGTCCGTGAAACATATAAATATATACCAGGTCCGAACACAAAGGAACCAATCTCTCACTGTTACTGCTTCCGTCTTATGAGTAAATTATGAGCAAATAGGGGCCCACGCGCTGGCCGCCACACGGCTCCGGCGAACAGACCAAAATTACTGGATTTATAATCAACTAGCAGTGGTACCCGGCGTTACACGAGATAAGGTATTGTGAAATATATAACCGCCTTAGCTAAGCTTAGTATTGCCACAACCACGGCTGGCAAAGAAGTAAGGGTCTGGTGGTACGTAAGTAAGCAACATTGTGGCTTAAAACGTGAGGAAGAAGTTGTGTGCACTTACCAACTGTTTGGAGAATGAGTGTGAGATTTTTTTTGAGCAAGGGTGGCAGAATAACCGGAGGCAGCAGATAGCCAGACATACAGACAGATATCATAAGGGCGCGTTCTGGACGGAGAGGGAATTGTGGGAAGTGACGTAATGCAGACAGCCACACATACAGACAAATATAATAAGGGCGCGACGTTATATGTATGTATCTATCTAAAAAGAGAAAAACTAAGAATTATAGAGAGAGATCGCTAAATCGCCCAATGCGGTCCCTAGGGCATTGAAAATTTGAAATTTCTTTTGCTCAGAACACTCCCTGAAACATAAGTATTACATGTGTAAAGTTTAAAAATAGTCGGTTGGGTGGTTCTCGAGTTTTAGGTATTCAAACTCACACACACACAGACAGAAATCCTCAGTTTTATATATATAGATCATACAAACAGGGAAATTTGCGTTTTGATAAATTAATGGTTTGCCGTATTGACATATGTTGATTCAGGAACATTTTAAAGACTTGGCGGAGCCCATCTTCTCTCCAGGCCTGAATACAGCACATTTCTTTCAGAGAAGAATAGAGAGAGAGTGAAAAAATAGAAGTGAGAAAGAAATATTGATTCCTTGTATAAAATTCCATAGATGTTTAGCATATATGTAGAAATTACATACATCATCATTAAACGTGCGTCTTCTTCTTCTTTTTCGTCCACTTAACCCTGGGTGGATCGTGAGAGCAGAGTTTTCAAACACTCCTTCCAGTGGGTCCTGTCAGAACCAACAGTCTCCAGCTGATCTGGCTGGATCTCCAAACGAGACCAGCCAAGCTCATGGATGTTATCCAACCATCTTGCTCGGGGTCTACCCCTGGGTCTCCTGCCGATTGGTTTTGCCCGTAAAATCTGTCCAACGATTCTTTCCTGACATATTCTAACCAGATGCCCATAGCATCGGAGCTGTGACCTCTCAATTCAGAGAAGTAGCGGCTCTACCAGGAGTGACTCTCTGATCTCCGAGCTACGCACTCTATCGAGTAACGTTACTCCAAAGACCCTTCGGACGAATCCCATTTCGGCCGCTTCTATTCGTGATCGTATTCTTCAGACATTATCCATGATTGATGACCGACCATAGGTAAAGGTAGGCACAAAAACTGAATTGAAGATAACGATTTTTTTTTTGCGTGCATATCGTTGATGTTATTCCTCCTGTGTGTGTGTATGTGTATGTCTGTGTATGTGTGTGTGTTCTGTGTATCATTGATGGAAGTGTGCGTCTTGTGTATACACTCTGTGTCTGTGGAATGTTTATGTATTTTTATGTGAACGTGTGTGTATATGCTTATATATGTCTGTGTGGTGGTGTGTGTTTATGGGTGTAGTACCTGTGTGTGTGTGTTTGGGTAAGATTATGCTGTTATTAGTGTGTGCATGTGAGTGTATTTGTGCGTGCATGTGGTTAAGCTTGTGTGACTCTGTATCCGTCTACCAAATGAGAGATATATGTATCCAGAAGCTTTGGTAGTAGTATACGATCGAATGGTGTGTTGTGTAGGTATGAGATAAATAAATAAGTAAATAAGTGTTGATGTTCTCTCCCTTTCACTTACAGCATTCGTCTCCCTCGCTCTCCCCATCTTTCACTATTATAAGCAAATAGGGACCCATGCGATGGTCACCCCGCGTCCCAGGCGGGCAAAAAAGAGAAACGTTTCCCCAGAGGATGGTGAGGCCTACGCGTTGGAAGAACGACTCCATCTCGCGAGGTTCATACCTGTGGATAACCAGCTCCGTCCCGATGGTGGGGAGTATGGAGGTGGTCCTAGGGCCAAAGAGACCAGAGGTTTCGTATGTAGTTGTCCGTTGTTTGTACTATTTCAGGGAATGGCCAGGTAGATGTGGGTAGTTGGGTTGATGTATGTAGCACACTAAGAACGGTAGTTGGGTGTATGCGAGTGTGATGGAGTATGTCACAGACAATTTCATCAATCACACAATACATACATTTTGTTTTGGTTTTAGTTAAGTATTTAGATTCTTCATATGAAACTGTTTTAGAATAAGTATTGTTATTTAGAAGGTAATTCTGCAAAAAAAAAAAAAAAAAAAAAAGATCAATGGCTGTAGTTTACTTTTTATTGCCAATATAATAAATTTTTTTATTAATCAATTAATAGGTTTTCAAATACTTTCATTACATAATGATGATTTTTTAAAATGAATTCCTCCTAGGCTCATTCTATTTTTATTTATTTATTTTTGGCGAGTGGAGTGACTTCTGGTGTTTATCTGTATTTATGTATAGAACTACACACACACACACACTCATATATATATATATATACACACACACACACTCATATATATATACATATACATACATATACATATATATATATATATATATATACACATATATATGATGGATTGAGTGTAGAGCATATACATAAGAAAATCTTAAACATCTGCATGCATGTAAAAGACAACATACGTACATGCTGGGAAAAAAAAATGAAAACAAAAATAAGATTAGCTTAAAAGTTAAAGTGGTAAAGTGTATATCTGAGAAATGTATGCATCTAAAATATATATGCAATTGTTTAATGTGTGTAGACTATGAACAAATCTGATAGTTTTATAAATAGAACACCCTAAACAAATGACTCTATTTGTTACCTATTGATAACAAAATGTGCTTATAATAGTCATTTCGTATTAAGTTTTCTCTTGCATAGGCAATTCGCTTGATTTAATAAATACTTCGCCATAACATTTTATATTGCGTATTATATTCTCTATAAGAATTGTCATGATTTTTCGGTGTTTTTCTTTAGTGTGAAGATTCGCAGAACCTCCAAATTTCTCTACAGGCTACAAGTCTCACGTCTGTGACATGTAACATGCATGTGTCATATACTTTCATTTATATCACATACAGCAGTATCCGTGTCCCTTACATCAAAATAGATATGTCTTAAAACGGTGTAGAATTTCGTTTTATGAGGTAACTGGAAATTTTGGGATGATTCTCAACCCTCTGCCTCAAAGCTTGCAATTTAGGATATTCTTCTAGTAAGCGTGGATTTTCGGTTGCAGGATTTTCAAGAGCTGCAAAGCACATTATATCACACAGCAACATCTAAGGCGTAAAGAATAAATAGCAGTGAAAGATATATTTACATAAAATATAATTACAATAAGATTTAATTTCATCCATTTAATTCGTTTTATAAAATATACAATAAGTATCTGCTATACCAGAGGTTCTCAAACCTTTTGGGCTACCACCCCGCTCACGGCTACATAATACCCTCAGCGCCCCCAACTCTATTTCCAGAGAGACATACTTACACGCAAATTGTAAATAATATATAATAACTTAAATCGTTAATTTATATATAATAAATAATATGTATACTATGTATACATAAATATCTTTTTTTTTACTTTACTATATTTATATATATGTATCATATGATAAATAATATACCATTATATCATTTCTACCGCCCACTTAGCCCCAGCGTCTCCTGGACCTTGTAGTGCCCACTTTGAGGACCTCTGTGCTATACGAAGAATATATAAAGAACTTTAAAAAACCTCTAAACATTACATTGAATATATAAATATGTATTGACTTATAACTCATGATGGAGATGCAAGGGTGCCGTATCGACATAGGGCGTGTCGTGGGCATTTTAAACCAAGCAGAACCCATCTCCTCGCCATGTCTGAACACAGCCAATTTCTTCCAGAGAAGAAGAGAAAGAGTGGTAGAGAGGAAGTGAGAAAGAGATATAGAGGAAGACTGGAGCCAGTACTGGACTGAAATCAGAGCATAGAGAGCCAGATGGAAAGCCGCAAAGCACTCTACTAATTCACCGGCTCTTACATTGAATATGCTTGGCATGGTCCCGTAACTCATAAGGGATATCGTAGGCGCGCCGTATTTACATACGGCGTTTCTAGGGCCTTTTAAAACTTTGCCGAGCCCAATCCTCTCTAGGTCTGAATACAGTGTATTTCTTCCAGAGAAGGATAGAAAGTGAAGGAATGGAAGTGAGAAAGTGATATAGAGGAATAATCGACCCCAGTACTAGACTGGTACTTTTTTTATCGACCTCGAATGGATGAAAGGCAAAGTTGACCTCAGTGGGATTTGAACTCAGAGAGTAGAGAAATGAATACCGCAAATAATTCTATCCGACGTTCTAATGACTTTGACAATTCTCCGCCTTCGTTCAAATTAAGAAATCATCAAATGCAGAGCCGCGATACACGTATATAATTAAAACATTGCATTTGAATCAATTGAACTGAAACTTGTCGATACATTTATATATTTAGAAAAAAATTATTAACAATAAGGCTTTTAGCTCAGTTGAATACAACGATTGGATGATATTCAGCTGATAATCGTTACTAATTTATATTATTTCATTTATTATTTTTACATTATGAGCTTGAATTTCGTTGAGGTCGAATTTATCTTTATGATATTAACATAAAGTATGCTTTAATCCAGTCATGTGCAAACTGTAACACGTTTAGCTTTCTGAATGATACGCCTAACGAAAAATTACTTTGAATATTTTAGTAATGCGGCCTACAGTATGATGAGCCATATCTCATGCGACACATTGTTCGAAAATAGTAGCCCATATCTACTTAACCTTTACTTGAAATATCAGGCTAAATATAGTCTGGTTGGCGGTTGGCTTTACGAAATGTTTGAGAAATCTAAAATTTGAAAATGTAGTCGTCCCGACGTGGATAACTATAATGATAGGTGATCACAATAAATGTAACTTAAGAAAAATCCAGTAAAGTACCTCTAGAGAGGGACAAAAAATGAACAGATCCGCCTGCGAGGAATCGAATCACGCATCCCTCGGTTACCGGGCGTCGAGAATAGTTGATAAAATCATGTAAGTACTCATGGAGACTGGAGAAAATGGACAGAGGCCCTCCCGAGGAATCGAACCCTGCATTTCTCAGATGCCGGACAAGTGCGCTAACAATTTTCACCAACTATTCTTTATAGTCTGTATAAATTATTATAGTAATTTACGTTGGGACGGTTACATTTAAAATTTCAAAATTTCGGAATGCTTCTTAAGTTGTACACACACACACACACACACACACACACATACACGATGGCTGTCCCCTCGTCATCGAGTATGGCCATTGCACGATATAACATTATTAATAATTATCAATTAATTGTTTCTAATTTTGGCACAAGGCCAGCAATTATCCATTGCATTACTGGTACTTTATTTTTAAGGATGAAAGGCAAAGTTAATCTTCACGCAATGCTTGTTCGTCAAGATTTTTGTTAAAGTGAGGAAAGACTGTGCACTGAGTCAATCCCACTCTCTGAGCGACAGTCGCTATAACCCCAAAAGAAGAAAAGATCAACATCATCGGTTACTACTGAGCCGCAGGTTTTATATCGGAGTTATCCCAGTTTCCTGAGTCGCCTTCTAGATGAATGCCCCAGTGGTTTAACCGCACGACCGGGTATCCAGCCTGATTATTTCTATGTCCCAGCACATATATACACACATGTATACATGTATATACATATAGATGTAAATGTGTATATACATATTTACAACATACATACATACATACATACAAACATACATACATACATACATACATACCTACGTACGTACATACGTACATACATAGTATAACACATGTAAGTACAACCCCCAAATCGATATATAAATTAGTATCCATGATATACCACACCAGTAGTTTTAGATATTTCATATTTAGCAGCACGTACCTTATCTCCACAGAAGAATTCATTTCCTCCATTGCATGTCTTCAAGTTATTTTCAAGATAAGGTAGGATATTATTACATGTCTGTTCAAATATCCTTCGCATATCTGACTGCATTGTTTCAAGTTGTAGAACAAGACATAATAGAATATAGAAAGAGAAATCTATTTTATATCAAAGGAATATTTCTGTCACTACAAATAATGGTTTCTGATATAGGCACAATGCCAAAAATTGTGGGAGGGGAAAGTCGATTAAATCGATCCCAGTGCGTTACTGGTGCTTTATTTTATCGAGCCCGTAAGGTTGAAAGGCAAAGAAGACCTTGGCGGGGGTTTAAACTCAAGACGTAAAGATCTGGAATAAATGCCGCAAAGCATTTTTTTCGATACTCTAACGATTCTACCAATCCACTGCCCTGTCAATAATCAATAATAATGATAATACGAATAATAATTATTTCTAATTTTGGCACAAGGCCAGAAATTTAGTTGTGGGGTGAGTGGTAATCTAAAATATTAATAAACTGAAAAGACGAAGAATTGTCTGGAGCGAGCTGAATAGGACACTTTTATCAAGAACATTATTCAGTTTGTTCAATAAGCAAAAAGTATCTTCTGTTAAGTATTAGGACAATGGGATTGATGAGTTAATATCTGTATACAACAACTACAACGGTACGCGATGGGGCCCACCCACAGCTCCGGCGGACAGAATGGAGAAGGGGTTTCCCCGGAGGACGGCAAGGGATACGCGCGGGAAAAGCCACTTGCGGGGCTCACACCTGCGGCTGGCCAGCTCAGCGCCTATGGTGGTGAGTAAGGAGGTAGCCCTGGGGCCGAGGACACCAGAAGTCTCCACTGCCAGGGGTACGACCGCAAACCTGTCGCAGAGCGACCGGTATTTGAGGAGTTTGGCCCCCTCAGCCCGACGTGCAGCAGAACCTGGGTCAGTCGCAGACTGCACCAGGTTGCGGCTGCAGAAAGTGTCGGTGCAAGTGGCATCCCAGACGAGGGGTTTGCCACCGCAGAACGGGAAGATGGTCATGCCATCTGGCCTTTTGCCGTACCCTCGATCCAGCCCCACCGGCTCGATCTGGGAAGGAAAGCCTGCAGCGTCCAAGCCATGCTTAATGACCACGTTGAGGGCAGCATGGCGTGGAATGCGGCCGGCACTGTGGCGACAGGAAAGCGGGTGGAGGCCGAAAGAGTCCACGGTGGAACCGCAGCGACATTGGTGTGGCTGGCAGATCCGGAGGCCGAGCCTCAGGGAAACGCCGATTCGCAGGCTATGGTTGTCTAGCTGCGTGCCAGTGGAGAAGGAGGGCAGGGCATGGAGCCAGGCACCACTGTGGGGTTTGGAGGCCGCACGAAAACAAGCAAGGCGGTGCTGGTCGATCTGGATATAGAGTGCTATGTTGATAAACCAAAACAAATTGGACATACGGTCAGAATGCGTTTTATCAGGCTCAAGAATGGGTATATTTTGATGTAGGCAAATAATGACTAAGTAACTAAGCTAGGCATATAAACACAAAGAAAGGGAAGACAGAAGTGGAAATAGAGGAGGTCAGGAAGAATTGAAGAAAGAACTTGACAAATGGTCAAGACAACGAAGAACATGAAAGGAATGCAGATCTAAGAGGAGACGTAGTTGCGAGACATGTAGTCTTAATTGAGGAAGACAAAGCTCCGACTGGAGGAGTAGAGGGATATTCAAATATGAGTAGTGAATCAGGTTTAAATACGGAATAGACTGAGATATTTCGTCATAAATTGGGATGCCCAGCGTATCTTATCTAAAGACTCTCAAGATACAAACTGAAGACAGACACTAAAACACTGAATGATGTTTGTGAGATAATATCAGTTCTGTACATAACTGAAATCTATAAGCAGCAACAGTTATCATCGGAACCCTAGTTGAAGTGAAAGATAGAAAATGTATATTAAAACACTGTATAAATACCTCAACAGACAGAATAGATTATTGGCAAAGAGGTACATGGAAAAATAAAAATAAAGGGATAAAGAAAGACTGGACAGAAAATATCAGCTTAGAGAACTAGGTCTACATAACAGGGGCGGTGGAAGCATTTCTAAATTAGGTTTGTGTGTGTGTGTGTGTGGGGGGGGGGGGGGTAAATTTAGACAATTTAGTTGTAGTGATTAGTTCTTTTCTTAGTGATTAGCTCTTTTCACTCTAAAATGGTCAGAAAACTTCCAAATACGATAAACATAACATGTACATAAATTGTAGCGCATATACAAATAGCTGTGTGTTTATTTCACATTAAAAACAACAACATTATATATGACAAAAGAAAAACACTACAAGAAATCCCATGTTTAGTTTATGAACGTGCACTGTACAATTACTGATTACACCCCTCCTATTATTGCCACCCCTCCTATTATTTGGGACCCGAGAGTGCCACAAAACTCTCTTTTAATCATCCCCCTCTCCACTAAAACCAAACTCTACCCCTCTCTACATCTACCACGACACCGCCTCTCTTATCCCACTCTCTATATCTAAGAATAATACACTCTCTCACTCTATAAATATCTACACTTATCTCTCCCAATCCACCTCTGTATATCAATTATAGACTCTCACCTTGTCTATATCTACTACACGGCACTCTCCTATTATTCCTTCACTGTATATCTACAACCACCAAATTCTCCCCCTCTCTATATCCACTACAAGGCACTCTCATCCAATCCCCCTCTCCATATTAATTAACACCAAACTCTCCCCATCTCTATTTGTGACACACGGAACACTCTTCCAACCTTTCTCTCTATATGAATAAACATCAAACTCTCCCCCTCTCTGTATCTACTACACGGAACCCTCTCCTACCCCTCTCTCTATATCAATTACCACTTGATATAGACGTGAATTACTTCACTCCGGATTTTTACGGATTATTGTAAAAAAAAAACTGTGAGTTCATTGCTCAATTTAATAGCATTGTTTAGTTTAACCCTTTGCCTGGGCCTTCAGACGTTGAGTCAACTAATTTTCTGCCCATTCTGGGGCGAAATTTTCATTTTCATCTCAAAAATGTGTAGACTTGGTAGTCCAAACCCGGTAAATAATACCAGCACCAACAACAAGAACAATGACAATAACACCACAACCAACAACTGCAACAATAGCAACACCAAGGAAAACATGAACAATATAACCAACAGTGACAACAACAGCAGCAACAAAAAAGACAACAACACCAAAACAACGTTCGCACAGACTGTAAAAAAAAACGAACTATACACGCCAATAGTCATAACAAATGCTAAACAACTACTACAAGAGGCAAAACAATTCGTGACTTTTGGCGAAAACGGTGCTTTTAGCATCAATTCTCCACAGGAATTACGTAGAGAGGCTGTCCTGAAAACTGTGGTTTTCAGGACAATATCGAACGAAACAAGAAAACCAGCTCAATTATCACAAAATGAAATTGAGCTGGTTCTAAAAGATGCAATGAAGGACATAACCTTCATACAAAAAGGTAAACTGTTTGGTAGCATTTCGGTGCTAATGAACAACCAGTCAACAGCACAAAAATACTCGGTATCACCCATTGTGTCCCCCCGCTTCACCTTTTTCCCCACATACAGGGGAAAAAGGACACAAAGAATAAAAATAATGAGTATCACACCAAATGTAAATATTTGGTGGATACTATGTGGATTCATTGACTTTGATGAAGACAGGATAATTTCAATAGGAAAGTCCTCCGGAGGTGTATTTGGTGGGACCAGCGTAGAAGTTCTGGTGCATATGAGCCCAGAAAGAATAGCGAATATCCCACAACGCGTGCCTCTGGACGGGCTAACTTATATAAACATTTCAGTGGAGGGAAGGCGGCCGTAATGTTACCACTGCTTAAGCAGGGGTCACCTGAGGGCTACCTGTCCTCAATTAACGAGTAAAAAAAAAAAGGCTCTTCTGCCAACCCAGAACACAACAACACAACCACCACCACCACAACAACAACAACAACAACAACAACAACAACAACAACAACAACAACAACAACAACAACAACACGGAAAAATAACAACACAAAACACTGTTCCACCCAACCCCTCCCCACCTAAAACAAATACAAAAGCAACCACAACAAAACTCCCAAATATTCCCCTCCCCAACAACACGGAAGAGGACTCCGTATCAACGTCACCCAGTGACGACGAGGGAGAACCCTTTCAACAAGTGAAAAGGAAAAAAAGGCACCACATTAACAAAAATGTTACAAACACACAACCACCAGCACAAACAGAACAAGAATCACAAACGAAAAAACCCACCCCTCCCCAAAACATAACACATACTACAAAACGCAAACACGCACAAGAACAACAAACAAAAACAAACACAACACAACAAAAACTCTATACACACATTAACAAGAACAATAAATCTTTAATGAAAGCAATAGAAAATAACCCTTCGGTGGAAACCGAAGGGATCACTTTCACCTACGCAGCGAACAAACCGCACCTAATGATGATTAGGGTCCGAACGGAAACCTATGTTACTTTGAAAAAGAACCATCCAATGCATGTGAGGACCAACTGCACCAAACCACTTAACCACGTCCTATTGAGATGTTTCCCCACCCCCACACCAGACACCCACACTCCACCAAACACCCTAATCCCACCACACCCCGATCTCCTCACACCACCACAAACCACCACCCCACCAAACAACCCTTCCAACACTCCATGGAAATTGTGCAGCCTGGTCCCCAGGAGACGAAGAGGTAAGTAATTTCCTTTCCTCTTCCTTTTAACTCTTCAGCACCAACATGGCCAATATAAGAGTTGGATGTGTGAATGCACGCGGCCTGGGGATGTCCTGGAAACAGGGCAAACACTTAAATGACCTCAGGTCGCACAGAGTGGTTGTAATGGTTATTTGCGAGTCCAGGATCAGCAGCGAGCGCTAACTGGCCCCCATCTTCGACGACTTTGAGATTTACGCATCTCTCTGTCAGCCGAGGGGTGGGGGTGGGGTTGTCGTTCTGCTTCGAAAATACCTGGGTCTTTCCACACAGAAGGTACACCTGGACCCGGAGGGTCGACTGGTGGTTTTAGACGTCGGCAGTGGTGAAGGTGGAGCTTTCAGGCTGGTGGCAGCGTATGCCCCATCTGGGACACCGCGACTAGACTTCTTCCGACGCCTGGAGAATTTCCTGGGAACGTCTCGCTCCTTGCTTTTAGTGCGGGACTGGAATGGTATCCCGGATGCACGTTGGGACTATGTAGGGGCATGTCCCGATAGAGGGGGGGGGTGTAACAGCCTCAAACGATTAATCGGCCGATTTGATCTAGCCGATAGATATCGACTAGATTTTCCGACTGTGCCACTGTGGACGTGGACTAATCGCAGCGGAACAACTAGGTCGTACCTAGATAGGTTCCTAGTTAGAAATAAGGATAGGGACATATTAAGCTGTCCACGAATGTTCATGGTTGACTATTCGGATCACAAGTTGGTGACCGGAGTGGTCAACCTTGATAGAACTCATAGACAGGGACCCGGTTACTGGAAGCTAAACTTGTCTTTACCGACAAACAAAGCTTACAGTAAGCGGATTAGTACACTAGTTAAGCAGCGTTTGACGGGGGCAATTGTCAACAGCAGGTGGTCGGGCTCTCTCAAGAGAGAAATTAGAATACAATCGATAGGTTTTAGTCGGGAATTAGCATCGGAATAGAACTGAAAGGGAATTAACAAATAGAGTAGAAGAGGCGATTAGGAGTGGCAACGTGGCCGGTGTGGTGGAATCAAGAACGGCCCTAGACCAGTTCTTTGATGCGAAGCACGAGGGCTGCGTTGTCAGGAGTAAAATACGTGCTCTGGGTAACGAGGGAGCCAAAGCTGTTAGCTGGGCCCGAGTGACAGAGGCAAAAAGTGGAAACAAGTCAACGATTCGGTCTTTGAAGGACCGGAATGGACGCGTGATCCTTGAACCTGAGCGGATGAGCGCGGCCTTTCAACGGCGCTTTGCACGACTGTTCGGGAGGGGCGGCGGGCCGGGTGGGGCCATGGATTTCGGTCCATACCTCGACGGCCTGGCGCGGCTCTCGGACGGAGAGGCGAAGTCCTACGAGAGGCCGAGTTCAGCCGCTGAAATAGGGGAAGCGCTGAGCCAATGCGGCAAACGCAAATCTCCGGGTCTCGATGGTCTACCATACGAACTTTATGTAGCGATGCCGGGCTTGTTCTCCGGTCTCCTCGAGGCGGTCTACTGCAACTGGCAACAGAACGGGCGAATTCCCAGTTCTGTGACCAAGGGCGTAGTCACGCTGGTGAGGAAGGACGAGAACAAGGGGGATGACATAGATAACTTCAGGCCCATAACTCTGCTAAACACAGAGTTAAAGATTTTGGCCAAGGTGTTAGCGAAGAGGTTGGCGCTTGTCGTCGGGAACCTGGTGGGAGAAGCGCAGACATGCACAATCCCGTCCAGGTCCATACACAACAATCTCCACCTCATGCGATACATCGTAGAGAGGGTAGGGAACGAACCCGGCTTTGGTGGGGCCCTGATCAACTTGGATCAATCTAAGGCGTTCGATAGGGTTGACCATCGGTACCTGGATGCGGTGCTCGCGGCGGCAGGCTTCGGACCCGTTTTCAGGGGCTGGATTGCTGCAATGCACAGCAGCAACACCTGCTCGAGGGTCAAGGTGAACGGCTACCTCTCGGAGCCGTTCCAAATCACGCGATCCATCCGACAGGGATGCCCTCTCTCCTCCCTCCTGTATGTGCTGGCTCTCGAGCCACTACTGCGGAAGCTGGAGCTGTTGCAAGGCATCCCCTTGGAACCGGGATTACGGAAAGCGGTGTCGGCCTACGCCGATGACGTGACAGTAATGGTGTCGTGCGCCTCGGAAATCGGGCAGATCGGCACCTTACTGGAGGAATATGAAAGGTTCACAGGAGCCAAGCTGAACCGGGACAAGTCCGTCGGTTTGCAACTCGGGACGTGGAGGGGAAAAACGATGCCCTCCGACGGCATCGTCGGACGCTGGACGGAGGGACCGGTGAAGCTGCTCGGGGTCTTGTTCGGACCGGACCTCCAGGTGGAGAAAAACTGGGACGAGGTAACGGGCAAGGTGTTTGCACTCGCCCAGAAGTGGGCCGAGTGCAAACTATCCCTGAAAGGTCGAGCGGAGGTGGCGAACGCTTATATAACGTCCGTCATCTACTACCGCTTGACCGTCGTGCCTTGCCCAGAGAAAACACTCGCCAAAATGGAGCGCGCGCTCTTCCGATTTCTTTGGAAGAAGCGGGCTCCTTTGGTGAGAAGATCCATCTGCTGTCAACACCCTTCGAACGGAGGGCTGGGAATGCCGTGGCTGACGATGCGTAGACACGCATTAAGGCTTCGGCACTTCCAGGTATTCCTCACCGGTCAGCCGGTGTGGGCCCTGTTTGTGAGGCGAGTCTTTCCGAGACTCGTCTCACTCACCGAGCTGCAATCCTGGGTCAAGCAAAGACCGAGAAAAGTGGGCGACTGGCACATTGAATGTGCCCAGGCGCTCACGGCCCTCTGGCAAGCGGATCCGGCAATCAGTGGAGACTCAACCTCAACATTCTATAGAGGGTTGGTGCGCATTAAGTGCTACGACGCTCTCGGAGAGGCTCTGGGCATGGAGGAAGATGAGCTGGCCAGTCTGTTCGGTAGGACCTTTGGCTCGGGACCGATGGACACTTCCCAAAGTCCCTGGCTTGGCAATGTTACCGAGGAGCTCTACCCGTTCGGGAAAGCTCTACAGACACGGGCGCCGGGTTGGGGCCCCTCGAAGAAGATCTGTCCAAGATGCGTGCGTGACGAGGAAACCGTCGCACGCGCATTCGTACACTGCCCGGGCGTTGCTGACCTGTGGGGCTATGTAGAACGACTACTGTCGCGGGTGGGACCAATCCGGTTGACCACCGAGAACATTGTCACAATCAAACTGCCTCCCCTTTTCAAAAACGAAGGAGAGGCGGTTTTCCTCTGTGTGATAGCCATGGCGAAAGAAGTTGTATGGTGGACACGTCTTTTTAAATGTATGTAAACTCCCCCCTTTGTATTTGTCCCAATCTTTGATGCCTTGGTGGCAAATAAATAGAAATATATATCTATATCTATCTCTGCCATCTGTCTCTACATAACATGTATAAATTGTAGCGCATATGCAAATAGATGTGTGTTTTGGTATTTTTGGGAGAAAAAATAATTATTGGGGGTTGAGGTGGCATACCCCACAGTTCCACCGCCCCTGCATAAGGTTATTAAACAGGTGAGACAATGATTAATTGCAATGAGTGTAAAACTCCGACGATATACACAAATAGTATTTCACTTCCAACAGAACAGACTATATGATTTTTCAAAGCCTAACGAGCGATGGTATTAATGATCTATTACCTGCTCCACACGAGGCGATGATATTCAAGTGTAACCCATGGGGAACAGCTATAAATCACTATGTAAACACTGGGTGGATCAGGGATATTCGAAGATAGATTGAAGAAGTACTCAATCAAGATAAAATTCCAACCAGTAGTGAGGACATCATTACGCAGATTAAAAGACTGCCTAACAAGAAGGCTCCAGGATCAAACAACACTCATGGCTCATGAATTAAATAGTGTAACAACTGCATAACATCATTGGTATCTTAATGGATCTGTTGCGGAGAATGAAGTGGTAAGCTGGATGCTTGAAGGTAAATTATTTTTGTTATTTAGAAGGGTATAGTCTGTCTAACTTTGCCACCGGTTGTACACATTAAAGTACATAAACATTATAGTTGCTAGGACCAATTTTGTATAAAAATATAGAATTTAAAAATACTATGACAGACATTTAAAAAGGTATGTTATATATATATATATATATATATATATATATATATATATATATATATATATATATATATATATATATATACATATATATATATATATATATACATATACATATATACACATATATATATATATATATATATATACATATATACACACATATATATATATACGTATATACACACACATATATATATATACGTATATACACACATATATATATATATATATACATATATATATATATATATATATATATACATATATATAGATATATACATATATATAAAATATATATACATATATATATATATATACATATATATATATATATATACATATATATATATATATATATATATATATATATATATATATATATATATATATACATATATATACTTATATATACACATATATATATACATATATACACATATATATATACATATATACACATATATATATACATATACACACATATATACATATATACACATATATACATATATACATATATATACATATATACACATATATATATACATATATACACATATATATATATACATATATACACATATATATATACATATATACACATATATATGTATATATATACATATATATATACATACATATATATATATACATATATATATATATACATATATATATACATATATATATATATATTTATACATATTGTTATACTTTGGGAGGGTCATGTTGCCAATAAGAAACACACGCACCAGTTGCTTTCACTTCAATTTATTATATATTATATATATATTATATATTATATATTATATATTATATATTTATAAATTTATAAATTTATAAATTTCTGGTTGGTTGGTTGGAATCCCCAGTCACTGAAGAGGTCACAGAGTGTGTGACGAAAG